>CM076649.1:435386-462363 GCA_038496675.1 Rachycentron canadum | reverse complement strand
TATATATATATATATATAACGTAGGTATATAGTTGCTAGAGTGTAGAATTAACTGCAGAAGTGATGTGAATTGTAATTTTATTTTTCAATCTTTTTTTCTCATTTTTCTCTTTCTTATTTCCAATTGTGGTGATGGCATTAAAAAATTTATGAAAAGAACTAAATGATTGTGTCTCTCCTCTGTTAGATCAACACGGACTACAGAAGTGAGTTTGCCCGCTGTCTAGAGCCCTTATTGCTCCTTGGGCAGCGCTGCCCTCCCTCTGTCGCCGCATCTACAAGTGCAGCAACAAGGTAAGGATGTTTACCTGCCAAACAGTATGAATGTAATGACTAATTGATCCCTTCCTCTGAGGTTGTGTTTTACAATGTGCTTTCACTGCCTGAATATCACCATGGCATCATTTGGATTCTTCCAAGAAAGAAAAAAAAAAAAAAAAGTCTGGCCAGAACATTTCACACTTGTGAAGCATCCAAACTCAAAATCCCCAAATGGTTTGCAAGTACAGATGGTATACGGCTATGACTACAGTGAGAGGAAAGGAGGCGCCACGCTGAGTCCCACTATGGCAGTTATCCTGTCAGTCTGTAAGCTCTGCACACTGGTATGTTTACATAAGTCACCTTGTTGTACGGAGGGGTGGGGTGGGGAGGGTGAGAAGGAGACAGTCAATCCTGTTTTAGAAAGCTCCGGCCCTGCTGTGGTCAGAGCAGGAGCACGACAGATAACATTCGGGAGATGGATGGATGAATGTGGTTGTTTGTGGTCTCAGCTCGGCATAGGGACGTTTCCTGTTTGACGTCTTGAAGTTGCTTGCAATCTGGTGCAAACCAAAATATCACAGCATCTTTATAGCTTAATAGAGTCCTTAAAAAAATCGTGTTAAATCACCAGTAAATACAATAAATACCCTTATTCATTTTTATTTGAACATCCATCAGGAGAATTGGTTTTCATCTTTTTTTTCTGTGCCTCACGTCCCTCCATATACACACCCTCCCCTGAACAATTTTTTTCCCCCAGTGTCTCCCAACTGTTCGCAGGTCCTCAAGCCCACCCACTAATGCCAGCATACTGACTCTAACTCTCCTTTCCAACTCGTTCAGCGTCCTGCCAGTGCAAGATGCAAAGTGGGCAGGGATTGGTGGCCTGGCCGGCTGGCACTATTTTTATCGTAACTTCACAGAACTCTCCAGGATTCATCTGGAAGTTGGCACACGGGAGCGGTCGGGCCACTTTGTTCCAGGGCGCTGATGTCACCGCTTTAGCACGGGCAAAGTCTTTAATTGGCGTCACTGGTGGGAGGACAGAGGCTGGATGTGCAGAGGATGACATGTGTGTGGCAGAGAGAGGGGATACATGTTTGAGACAGGTCTTCTATTGCATCAACACTAGGCAAGAAGGCAGGAGTAAGAGCCCACCAGACCCCAGGTAAATCTATGTATATTTCATCATTTTGAAGTCATTGCAGTCTTGTGCACAGTGGCTTGTCATGAGTATGTGGCATGTGCCAACTTTCCAACTGCATTTATTGAAATATTTATAAGCAGAATGAAGGTTTGAGTAGATGTGTTTTATGGCGTAAACTGGTTGTGTGGGATCAGAGTCACAGCCTTGCTCTCTGCTCTTTATGGCAAATAGCTGTTTACACTGGTGTAAGATGAAAAGATGACAGTGGTTACATGTGGTGCTTGACTCTGCAATTTCACAAATCTATCCCATACTTCAGGTCCCAGACGCAGGAGGAAACAGGCTTTTCCTCACCGTACGTTCAAAATGCCACCCACGTGATGTAGCCTGTTACTCAGAGCATCTGAATGTGTTGTGTCTGATACTTCCTCAATTGCTGTCTGAAAGCTTCCTCCCCCCACTCATCAGCCGTCAATGCAGGATGCAAACTGGGCATGGACTCGTGGATGGCCTTGCCCCATTTTTATCATAATTTGACAGAATAGTGGTTGTACAGAAGTGTCCTTCCATGCTGCTGATGCTGCTGCTGCTTTAGTCCTGGCAGATTCTGTCATCGGCTGTGTAGGGACACAGCAGGGATAGTCAAGGGGCAACATCATCATCATTCATATGACAACATGTGAGGGATGCATTCACACCTCAGGGCTCCTTTTGGCCTGAATCCAGCTCCAGGCTCTAGTAGAACCTCAGTAAGTGTAAGTGGCTATGTGCCGCATACAGACTTCCACACGCTTCTTGGAGGTGATGGTGAAGCAATGTGAGTGCTCTGACAGAAAACACAAACTCTTCTCCTCTGTCAGGTGCAGCGTTTCTCTTCACATGACAAAGGGGGAGGAGAGAGTTTCCTTTTTTTATTTGCTCTTTTTCAGAACTGATGGATTTTCTTTGACCCGCCCTCCGCTGCTTACTTTTGTTGAGGTTGTATTGTGTTTACACTAAAATGGAAACTTGGTGTATTTGGAAATAATTGGCAACAGGTGAACACTTGTTTTATTTATTCACTTTATAACACACAGATAACATATAACAAAAGTGAATGAAGCACTTAGCTACAATTTAGCAGTCTCAAATAGTAGATGTCCGCCCAGTACCCAGATATTTATTGACTGAGGACATGTTCAGATTTGATTTAAAGTTGTATATCTTGTGTGTGAAGTTGAAAATAAAAAGTGCCATTCAATGATAGAAATCAAGGTGTGTTTTTTTCCATACAGTGTGCAGATAATTCCCCACTGATAGCAGCAGTAGAAAGCTCTGGAAACCAGTAACTGGTAAAAATGAATATTGCATTAGGTGTTTTGAACGGTGCCTGGAGAAGATGAGAATGTTTATATAAAATCCATACAGGCTGAGCAGAACTGAGAGTAGATGTTGATGCCAGCAATGGTGTTATTGACCAATATGTTCAATAATGGGGTTCATTTTATTTAATATGAAGCTTTAACCCTCCTGTGGTTTAAGGGATGGCTCTTAGCTACAGGCAATGTACTGCTGATGGTGAAAACTGTCATCAGTTCATCAAGCATAAGTTATTAATGCAAGAATAAAAAGGGAGTCATGATTTCTATTTTTTTTTTCTCCCTCACCTCACCTCAGGCTCCAGTCCCCTCTCTCCATGTCCTGCCACTCCCCATCCCTCAGTGAGATGCCCCTGGGCTCTGTGTTGGGGCGAAAGCCCACTTCTCACCGCAACATCTGCACCAAGGTTCTCCTGGCTGAGGGGAGGGAGACACCCTTCACAGAGCACTGTCGCAACTATGAGAACAGCTACAAGGTGAGTGCTGAGTTACAGTTACCTCATGCTTTTATCCAGAACAGCATTTCACGCATATAATGAATTGCACATCGGCAAGGAACAAGATGTGAGGAATTTCAAGGTCCTTATTTCCCTGTTACTGCAGAACCAGAGCAAACAGCTGTAAGAGTCAACTTGCAGATTATTTGTTGTTTTTAATGATCATGTCGAGCCAATGAAAGAGGAGGGATATCATTTATTGGGAGTTTTATGTCCATAAAACTCAGAAATCTCTTGTGTTTGGAGGCATGTTAGTTGAAAGTACTCCAGCAACTTTTCTTCCACAGTAGTAGTTGAGGAGTCAACTCTGATGCTCAAAGTTTTCCTCTGGAAACTCATCTTCAACCTGTCTAGTGGGCAACAAAGCTTTCACACTTGGATGCACTTCACCTGGCAACTGTACACCCATCAAATCTCTGCTATTTTAAAGACACCGAAGCACCTCTTTAGTGTCATGTCTTATATATTATGTGTATGTATATGTGTGTGTTTATAGACGCTCCAGACAGAGATTCAGAATCTGAAGGACCAGGTCCAGGAGCTGCACCGAGATCTGACCAAGCATCACTCCATCATCAACACAGATAAAATGGGCGAGATCCTGGACAGGTCACTGCACATTGACAGCCAGATAGCTACACAGTACTCCACCGTGGAAACTATGAGAATCATGTTTGAAGAGGTGTGTCAGGTGGTGCCTTCATGTTTTCACGCTTCTTACTAAGAAGTTTCTGCATTTTGTCGTCAGTCGGTGCACCTCGCTGCATACTAACAAGCCAGTTCTCACCCATAGGCTGCTAAGAATGCAGAGTGAAAAGAAATAAAAGCAGCAAATGTTAAGATGTCCTGTGAGTTGGTGTAACATTTAATTTCCTGAGAATCATTTATTTCACTTCTTTACAGATCTGGGATGAGACGTTTCAGAGGGTTACTAACGAGCAGGAGATCTATGAAGGTTCGTCTTTGCCAGCGACAACAAAAGTTCACATTTGTTTTGTCGAAGAATTTAATTTGATTGAATTTCCTTTGTTTACTGACTCTAGCCCAGCTCCATGACCTGATGCAGCTGAAGCAGGAGAACTTCTACCTGACCACCATCACCAGACAGATCAGCCCCTACATCTTGTCCATTGCTAAAGTCAAGGAGAGACTGGAGCCCAGGTGTTGTATTCATATAGTGCATCTGCCGCCAAGCGGCTTGACTGATGACACAGATTGAGAGGAAATGGAAGCTCCTCTTGTTATGGAGACCCAGTTTATGAAGCATTCAGTTTGTGTGTATGTGTGTGTGTGTGTGTGTGTGTGTGTGTGTGTGTGTACAGGAAGGGGAAGGATGAAGAAAGCAAGTGTGTTGTATGTCTTGTAAACAGTTGTAGTCTTTTATAGAGTATTTTGCAAATGTGTAGTGTTGCCAAACAGAGTTATTGTAAAGGTGAACATGAGAAATGTTTAACTTCAGTTCCACATACAGTTCATACTCACTCAGCAGTAGATTTGTTTTACTCTGTCGCTAGTGATATAATACAAATACATTTTTTTTTAAATGAAGGCATATGTTTGTGACATGTCTATAAAAGTTCAGTAGGAACCAATGGGCTCATTGGAGAGAGAGCGAACTGGGAAACAGAGTAACACATTGTTGGTTTTGCTGAGAATAAGAAAAATGCATTTTTACTTTTTATAGCACTGATCACTAAAGAGGATCTTACTTAAAACATATATTTTCTAGGTTCCAGGAGACTAAAGAGCACCATGATGACCGCACAGAAACAATGCTGAAAATCTATGAAGACAGTGCAATGGCAAAAGAAAGGCATGAGAGGTATTGACATGTGCTGTGTACAACTCTAGTTTTTATTCTAAATGTAAATCCTTGTGCTAGACATGTTGTCTAACACAGGATATCACGGTTGAAATTAAGTTTCATTACCATTAGCCACAGAAACAGGCAGATTTAAGAGCCGCCACAAAACTGGAAAGGTTTTTTTTTTAACATGATCTGTTTAAAATGGTCCATCTTACATTTTATTGTCTATATCTTATCACATTTTATGATTGAAGAGCGGCACTTTTTAGTAGATTGCCTCCAGTCTCAAAAGATTTATCCCAGCTGGAGGATGATAAATGGTTCAAGTTGTGATTTGTTGATGGATCTGATTAATAACTAATTTAATTAGCAAGGCTGTGGGAGGGGAAACAAAGCATGTAGAGTCTTGTTTCATCACTGCAATAATGAATATGGGATGTAAATATGTAAATATATGTGGGCTGGATGTTATTATGTCAATGACAAAATCATAACAACAAAAAAAACACAGATGAAGATTTATGGTGATAAATAACCAGGATGTTAAGAGGTTTATTAGCAGCAGAATTATTTCTTTGGCGTCACAACAATAGTCTTTGATAAATGTGTTGACACAGTATGTGCTGAAATTTGAGTGAAGCTCCTCGTTTATTTTCCTTGACAGTGACAACCAGACCTGTGTCACAGACCAAGACAGAGACAAGAACAACCGCCCGCTGATTCTCGAATCAGGGGAGAGCTCTGTCAAGACCAATCGTCCAGGCAGGCAGCGGGGCCCCGGCACAGAGACGTCCAGCCACAATGAGATGCCTTCATAAACACCCTGTCATTTGATTTCTGTCCCCTTCTTCCCTGCCCTGCCCCTGTGGAGCGACGGGTCTTAATTCAACTATAACAAGCCCAGGATGGTATGTGACTTCCTCTGCTGTCCAGATACTGCACATAACATTTTCTCAGCAGCAGGGAGCTGTCAACAGCTCCAAGGTGAGCCCTTGGATAGACACTAAGTGAACGTACTGTGCATACATGGAGGCCAAAGACTCACTGCTGTCAGAGCCTGACACAAAAAGCCTCATTATTCAAAGGTAACAATATCACAATGTATGGCTTTGGCTTTATTTTTGAGCAATGGACTGTTGTGATGAGAGACTAGAGTCTGTTGTTCTGTTTGCTCTGTTAAAATGATAGGTCTGCTCAGAGTGGGAATTATCGCTCCTTTTCTCCAGCCTGTTGTAGAATTGCTTTTTTTTGCAGGATCTCTTCTTTTGATGAATGACTGCCCAGGTCAGAAGATTGCTGAGCCGCTGTGACAGCACAGATGGAGCACAGCAAATGCAATGATGTGTGTGTCATTCTGGGTGTCAGCATAGGTCAGATGCTGATTTGTGTCATGTGTGTCATCTTATACATCATCAGCCTCCTCCCAAAATGAGGCGGCCTTCTATAGGATGGTGTGTGCAGTGTGTGCAGTGTGTATTTATTATCGCATCTACATGCAAAAGGTGAAAAAAAAAAGGAATTACAGACGTGTGTGACTTTTACTTGGCTTGCCTTAACCTCAGTCTCCAAGTTATTTAGACCTGCCACTCACCCTCAATATCCCATCCGACCAAGGTGCTGTGTACTGTTGAAGGAAATATACAGTGTTCCTCTTGGTGCTCCTCTCCTCTTCATCACACGTCAGTGTCAGCAGCATGCTTTAAGACATTTGCCCTGCAGGAAATCAGCAGGTAGCCTCTCCTCCTTCCTCTTCTATATATATATATTCTCCTTAATCAATCATGTTGGTGTTTTAAACAGATCTACGTTAAACAAGAAGTGGAACATCAAGGTATTTACCCAACCATCAATAAGGCAGGGTGATTTGGAGGAGTGGCCATATAGCACCACAATAATTTGAATTTGAAATGATTTCAGGAGATTAAACCACTGTGTTGAAAAAGTTTTTTTTTTGAAGGATTTCTTATTCTGCTAACAAAAATCTTCAGGAAACAAAGAGCTTAGCACACTGAAGCGATTCAGGGTGAAACCTCCCCACCTGCTTCCAGCTCAGAAACAGGGACGGCCCCTATTCTCGGCACAGGTAAGGATAATAATGAGGAGCTGGAGAAGCAGCTTCAGCAAACAGAGAGAGAATGTTATTTACATTACACTGCCGGAGCTAAAGTGGGCTCGTTCAGAGCCACCGCTTCACAGGAAATATTGGGGTCATGCCGGCCTTAAGGAACAGTCCAGCTCTGCAGAGGAGTCAGAGGTGCAGATTCATTAAAAATACATTTGTGACAGCAGAGTAACAAATGGCTATGCCTGTGCTCTGGTCCTGCACACCCTCCCCATGGTCATTCATCATCTGCACTCATCGAACTACCAGGTCCTTGTTCACTGTTCATTATTCTCTCTCTCTCTTTCTCACTGAGCCTCTGCTGGGCTCCCTCACCTACTGCTTGAGGCAGAAAATAAAACTCCGAAGGTTATTTGGCTCCAAAAATAAATAAATAAAGCTATTTTTTAGAGCCATTTATGGTTCATATGGAGCTAAAGTTTATAAAGAGATTGTTTTCATCTGCTTAACAATCAAGACAGGACACGTTTTTGCTCCATTCACTTTACAGCAGTTGCCAGTGGAGACACTTACAGAGGATATACTAAAAGGAAGGACCCTGCCTGCAAGGCTTCATTTTTAAAACTCTAAAGTCTTCATCATCCTGTAATTGTAAAAAAACAAAAAAAACAAAAAAAAACATTAAAGATAGAAGGAAAAGATAAAGATAAAATGAAAGTTTAATGATCTCCATGGAAAAATTGGGTCACTGAAGAAATGAAAGAGTGTGACATTAAAAATAATACAATTAGAGCAAATAGAGTAGATTGGGATAAAACCACAGATGATTATATAATGAGGATGAAAATACAGTTAAGAGTCTTAATCATGCTACTTGCAAAACTGCATAGAGAACTGCAGTTAGGTTTTGCTGACTAAAGACAGATTTACTGGTTAATGTATTAACCTAGTGGAAAAATATGAGAAAATGGTCCCTGATGTCATATATTTATAACAGAAAGAGGATTTTTGGATAAGGTAACAGGACAAGGTCACCATTCTTTGCATTATGGGAAGTTTAGGACCCTTGTTTAAGGAACATTTCACCTATTAGGCACTAAAAGTCAGGATATTTCATCCTCTACCAGCCACTCTTTTTCAATCTGTGTCTCTCAGTTTCTCAGACCTTATGGACGTGTAGAACAAAATCACTGTGTTTCCTCCTTTAACTCATATTCTGAGGTCACTTTTCGGGCTCCAGCATTCAATCATTGTTGATTATTTGTTCCTACTTTCTACTACTACTAAAAAAAAAGTAAGATATCTTGTAAATACACAAATTTCATACCTATGAGCAATTTGAATCACTTCTGATAAAATGAAAGAAGCTCCACACAGCTCTTGAACCTTTGATTTAAGGTCATTTTGTCAATCTGTAATATACTACAAAGTATTATTCTCGGGTGAGTTTGTGGAAGGTGCTTTTTTTCATTTTCTGGACCACATTTATTTTAGCACTTTTAGACATTCTCTGATGGCAGCAAGCTTCAGTTCGACCTACTAGCTTCACCGCAGGGAGCAACTTGGAGTTCATTGTGCTGCTCAAGGACACCTCCACACTTGGCCAGTTATTGAACCACCAGTTCTACAATAACAATAATTAACAACCCACTTTACCTACATCTCCATCCCCTTCATTATAAACTGTTGTGATTTGTGTTTGTGATTGTGGTTTGAAATTGTGCACCAGCTGCTGACTCTTTAACCATATGAATGGGCTCTTGGATTTAAGTTTAGGATAATTTAACTTAGATTAACTGAAATCATGTTTTTCCTCTATGTCTCTAATAAGTAGTGCACCCCCAGGAGACAACTATCAGTGTTTTTTAGTGTTTACAAAAAACTGAAACCAATCAGTTCTTTACCTAATAGCCAGGGATTTGTTGACCCCTTCTCTGCCGGCTGCTGTGGACTGGAGGGTAATTGGAATCAATGTTCATGCCGTTATCACCGGTGACAGATGCACTAGGCAACAGTGTGAAAAGGTCAGAGGTTGAGAGAGCCCTCCCGGGGGGACTCGAGAGGCTCGAGGCATAAAAATGTCATTCCTGAATCAATTTCATGTGTGAACATCGTTTTTTATCTCTGAGCGTCCGTGAGCATGACTGCATCTTGTAGTTTCCTTACTGCTGGACACTGAGCAGCCTCAGGCTCCAGGTGGGGGTTAAGTTAAGATGTCTAAGATAGTTAGACTATTACTCCATCACTTTTTCTCACAGAGATCTTCCCGTCTAGATGAAGGATTCGTTCTACTGTGAATCTTAACTCAAGTAAAGACATGTAGGTCAAGGCATGTCAATATTTTTTATCACTCAGTGCCCCTGTCCTGTATAATTGACCCAGGAGCTGTAGCCAGGCAGTTTAATTTGACCCCAGCAGCCCTTGGGGTCATATTTTTATTTCTATATCTTGAAGTTTGAAGGAGAAAACACAGTATTTGAACTTTATTCACAGTGTGAAGAAAAGTACTAAGAAATAGTTTAAATGATCAAAGAAGAATAAGCGTAAAGCAATGTCAAGATGTACATAAATCCTTCATAACTATGGGTATGATAGTCTGTGTTAAATTGAGATCTGAGGACTAAGATTGTGGTGTTGATCCTGATCAAGTTTGACTTGATAAAGAGGCAAAATGTGGCAAGAAAATTGAAGCAAATCTTAAGTCTTGATGCTCTTTGAACTGTTATTTATCTCCACATAGCACATGGCACTATACAGCCAAATCACTTGTCATATGTCCAGTGGATTTTCTATAAAAACATTACTAAGAGAGTAAATGTTGTTTACTGTCATGGCTTTTCTCAGGAATAAACATGAATCCCTTTAATAAAACAATTTATCGGCCGATTAGATTTCAGGGATATTGGTCACCTCTTGATGCTGAAAATAAGACATTCCCTGTGGTGTTGGATGTCTGCAGTGCTGAAACCCTCAAATTTATTCCTCCAAAACCTCTCCGGGGATCGGCACTAATGCAATAACAGAGGTGACAAATTGAGTTCCTTTTATTGCATCGAACAACAGTGGCAGCAAGTGAGTGTGTCCTTGACTCGCAGGAATCACAGGTGCGAGTCCGAGGGTGTGTCAAACCTGCATGCATGCAAGACTCAGGAGAGCGAGCCCCACAGCTCCTTATTAATCAACAGCTTGTTGGGCTGTTGGCCATACCCTCCTCCCCCATCTCCTTTCATTTCCCTCTCCTCTTCCTCCATCTCCCCACACTTTAAAAAAAATAAAATCTGGTCAGGAGCTCAGTGCGAATGAATCATTAACACAGTTTGGCTGTTAATTAAGACCTCTCCCCCACTTTCTGACAAAGGGAAGGTAACAAAGCACAACGGGATTCAATATGGAAAACAGAAATTAAAATAAAAAAACACTTATTATTGTGAATATTTAACAGATAATCTTGTTACCCTGCTTTTGGCTAATTTGGCCTCATTACTAAAACATCTTGCCCTGTCTCATCTGGTGGTCGTGGCTCAGACAGGCTGCTGCAATGAAGTTACTTCAGCAGAATTAATGATGAGGCCCAAGCTTACAGGCAGACAAGTGGACAGACATGCAGGTAACTACACACAGGCAGCAAGCACAGTAACAGGAACAGTCCACAGCATGACACATGAAGGGGAAACACACTGAGACACACACACACACACACACACACACACACACACACACACACACACAATCTGGCAACTGATTTGGGAGGAAAAAGGGGGCTGGTGCAAATCCAGAGGACAAAATGAGGCAAATGGGGAACAGGTGAGCAGGTGGGTCTGGGAGCTGGAGGAATATGACAGGATTCATAACAAGCCCAGGATGAAATAACAAAATCAACTTCTATTCAATTTTCACGAACCTGCTTAAGATTCACAATGAATTTACTACGAATATGTTTCTTAGTTTTACATGTATTGTTTTTGTTTCTGCAAGATGTGCAGTGTCTGATAATTTGAAGTGTAGTAGAGTAAATTAACCACAGAATTAAATTACAGAGCCACTGGATACAGCACTACATTTCACTGTAAGGATGCTGCGTCAATTTGGGATCCTGGTCATAGTTTTGTAATTAAGCAGTTTCCTCTTTGAACAAGTTAACTTTCCCTTCAACCTCTCCCATCCAGGCACATCCCAGACTTCTTCCACATTAATATTCCTCTATAATAATCAGCTGTTAGAAACCCTCCACGTCCACCTTTCAGAAATGATGGGTGCCAAACCTTATTATGATATTGCCTCTGTGTCTGTGTAAACACATTGTTTACTGTTGATATTTAGACAATTGAAATTGCACCGCTGCACTCTGAAGTGTTGAACGTGCAGCAGTTGCGTTGCAGTCGGGGGAACGTCAGTGTTTGTGTATTGTGTATGCATATAGATGTGTACAAGATTGCTGCTGCTGCTGCAGCTGCAGTCATAAAAATTTCCATTCATGCTTTGTTAAGAGGCCCACGAGGCTCTACATAAACAGATGACAAGGCTGCTACCTCAAGGGCTCGCAGCTCCACAGCCTATACACTTGAGGACAATAGACCATTCAAGCTAACCAGAGTTATTGCCTCGCAATAATGAAAGCCATCAGGGACACAAACCTTAACTGCCAAGTTCACATTCTGCGTGTACTACTTCAATGCTTTATGTAATTTACTGAGGAGCACTTGTTTTCACCTGGGGTGCATGTGGGTGAAGTAAGAAAATCAGGTGTTTTTACATCGCAGGTGCAAACTACATTACCTCCCTAGTTACTCTTGTTATACTTGCAAAAAAAAACAAAAAAAACAAAACCCTTTCACGAGCCTTTAATTTAAACACATGAAGTGTCTTTTTAAGACGAGTGCACAGGTGGCGTTGTAGCTGAGAGTTGAGGTGACAAGTTTTAGCAACTCACTGAAAATGGGTCAAGACTGAAGGTGGTATGGTGGTAAAAAAGGCAGAAGACAAGAAAAGCAGGAAGATAAATGTCTTGTCTGGCTGGGTAAATAAAAGCAGCGAGGTAAAGAGATGTTGCAGGGTGAGAGTAAACAGAGGTGTGTGACAGAGAAGAATAAAATAGATCCCTGAGAGAAAACTGGAGAGAGAAAAAATGTGGAAATGAAATACTGCGAATTACTGCGCGTTAAGATGCAAATGTGTAAATGTGTATTAACCATTTTTCCTTTTAGTTATCCTCCATAATAAAGGCTTACTTGACAAATAGTTCACATTGTTCTTCTTTATTTCTAAGAAAGAAAAAAAAATGTGCTGCATAACATTTTAAATCAGTGCAGATCTTTGGAAACAACAAACATTCCCATGTTGGAAAACCAAAACCAAAAAACATTCAATCCACAGTCCATGTTTTCTTTTATGGTCTTTAGATTTCAGTAGTAGTAGTAGTAGTAGTAGTAGTAGTAGCATCAGTGTTTGTACATAAACATACATAAGATTAGACTAAACTAGTCTAATCTGTCAGAACAAGTGTCATTAAGCTGAAGGCACCACGACGATATGACTCCTTTTGAGGAGGATCCTTGAAGCTAATGAAACTGAATGAGAGAATAAAAAAAAAGAAGCATTTTCTTGTCATCTTTTTAGATATTTTTTTACATCTTCCAAGAAAACAAGTATATAATAGATATCAAAACAATGGGATATATTTGAACTCTACATGCTGCCTTTTTCACAGCAAAATATGATCTTGTAGTCTCTTGCAGATTATAATGAAGCTTTGCTTCATTAAAGAGTCGTCTGAGCCTGGTGCAAAAATGTAGCTTTTTAAATGATTTTGAACCAAAAAACAATGTTGTTTCCTTTCTGCAGGTCACTCAATCCACAGTCAACAAAGTGCTTATTTACTGTCCAATGCCAGAGAAAAGTGCAACAAATTGAAGCTGTGAATTCTGACCTCATGCCCACGTTATAACAGTCATTGGACAGGATGTGGCACTGCAGTGATTTAGCATGTGGGTTCACACAGGATGACTGTGGATGAACTAAGTAATAATCACGAGGTACACAGAGCAAACACCTCTGCTCTGTCACATATAGACTCATCGTGATTACAAAACAGGAAGTTCAAAACTTGCAAAAGAGAAGTGACTGTCAAAAAAACCCCAAAAAAACTAAATGATGCAATCACTGAGTAAAGTCTGCAGCCACAGTATCCGCTTACCTCACGCTCCAACTCGCCAGCCTGAAAGTGAGCCGGCATACATCAGTACTGCTGCGAATATTTCAATGTTTTAAACCCTTTGTTTAACATTTGTGATGTGGATAATAATCTCTCATATCTAAGGCTTGTGCAGTGAGAACATATTAAGATACAGATCAACAGCTCAGCATGTGGCCTGTGATTTTTTGAAGGAAGACTTACATTACAAATGACTGTCTATGGTGATGCTCTTCACTAATATGTATATAACTAGTAAGTATGATACAGCTAAAATGGTTTGAAATGAGTCATGAACTGATCATTACTTGCTCATTAAAAAATCTCCATATTTCTCTATGTTTTTAATAGTTACAGTGCTACATATGGCAACAGCCTTCATTTGGATTTTGCATAGATCCACATCAAGGTAAATGACCTGTAACTCCAGTTTTGGTAACTTGTGTCTTTAACTCAGTCAAAGCTCTTGTTAGCTGCAAAAAGGCACAAGGTATCCTCTACCACTGTGCAATAAAATAAAAGAAGAATCATTCATACCGCATATAACGAGTATTTCATAATTTACAGACATGAACAGACATGATTCTTAATGTCTGTAAGAGCCACATTTATAAAAAAAAAAACAAAAACAAAAAAAAAAACTCGCTTGCAAAACGTAAACTACCAAAAACAGCCCCATTCAATACCTCCCCAGTAAAAATAGTAGCTGGTAAAAACAGGAACACAGACTGGGAGTGGTGGAGCGGTTTTCCCTCTGTATTTATTCAGCAGTGATGTGCCGGCTCAGCAAAAAAACATAAACCATTCCCACCTTTGAAGAATAATAAAAAAAAAAAATTAAAATGGGCTTAATTACGCCACATTTCATTCTAAAACCCAAACAGAATTAATGATTTACTATAATAAAGGTATTCAATTTGTGTTCAGTGGTGCAATCTGCAGCAGAACGACTGTACAAAACAAATGGACTGGAGTAGAATCGATTGTAAAAACCGGCCATCAGCACTGCACTGCTGCATAAAGCATCAGAGGAAAAACAACTGTGTTGGTCTCTGCTTGCTTCTCTCAGTATGTGCGCGCTCCTGGTTTGCTGTCCTGGGCCTGGTTGAAGGGGTGCGCTGTGCCAGACGACTCGTCCTGCTGGTCAATGGACTGGTAGGTGTCTCTGTTTCGCGAAACAGAGGGGAAACCTGCAGAGACAAGCCAAAAGTCTTCAACACACACACACACACACACATACACACACACATACACACAAAATCCCTGCCATGCAAATGTATTATTCATAATCGTGTCTAATCAAGCCTCTTGTTTTGGAGAATGAACTATTGTGATATGCATAATAAAACACTTCACACAAAGAATAAATCCTGAAAAAGGTTCCACACAACTTCCTCTAATGTTTTTTCTTGTTCTTTTTTTCACTTCCCCTCACACACATGCACAGATTCATGGCATGCTTGGGCATATTTGTTATCTTGACTCGTGCGTCTGGCCCCTTTTCGTATAAATATGGATTATAATGCTGGAAACTGTAGTTACCAACATATGATAACGCACACACTGCTGCTGATGAATGTTACACAAATAAAACATCAAATTGCATTCAAAGCACCTCTGTGGGTGGCACGATGGAAGAGTTTACACTGAAAACCTGTGCATACAAGTTCTTGTCAACACTATGTATCATGTAAACAGGCTTTATAATGAATTCTATGAAGAATGAGTTATAATCCCTCTGTAACGACTTACAGGACTCTCTGATGCTCTACACACAGCCCTGACTCAGACATGGCCAGAATAACAATGACATGCTTTTGTAGGTTTCAAGGCCCACACACTCTTACCTTGGCATGGCCGAGATCTGCTACTGTGACAAACACGCACAGATCAACACTGCCGAGATTTGACGATTTTCAAAAAAATATTAATTTTATTAACGCAAATTTGATGTTTATTATATTTTATTTAAAGGCATAAAAACATGAAGAATTTTAAAGAAGTGCACCATGTTGGTCAAAGACAGAAACCTTCAATCACCCTTTTTCTTTTAAATGCGAATACAAACGTCATGGTCCATAATGAGTCAACATTATGTTGACTTTAATTAGGCTGATTTGAGAATGTGCACCATCATGCAGCTCTGTTTTAAATATATGCAAACAGAAAACACAAACACTAATGAGGTGTCTGGAGAGTAAAAATATGAATAAAACATAGATGCAAACTTTCAGAAACATATAAACATATAATAGACTAGACATGAATACAAACATACTATACTGACGAACACAGCTTTGCAGGCATCAAAAGGTAATGAAGACTGATGAAGACAGGAACAGGCAGACGAAAAGACAAGGAGAAAGGACATCTCAATATTGACATCATAAAAATCAGGGAAGAAAAAAAAAAAATTTGTTTTTTTGTCCTGCAGCCTGATTTGTAATCTTACGTCCTGTGTGGAAGGGGGTGGAAGAGGATGATTGGAGGAGAGAAATGGTAAAAAGGAAGCCAGGAATCAATAGCGGCGGCCAATAAAGGCACTGTCAGCACTATCCGTAGTGCATCGACTGTCCACAGAGGTCTCTAAGTCTGAGAGGTCAAAGGTCAGCAGGGGAGAAGAGAAGAGAAGAGAAGAGAAGAGAAGAGAAGAGAAGAGGTCAAAACATAAAAGGAAAAAAACGAGACAACACGAGTGTTCACTTACAGAAAACATCGGTGCAGTAAGACACAGAGCAAGACAGACGGGGAGGTTAGAAATCAATGACGTGCAAGAAAAGAACAGGATGATTTGAGTTTTGAGTCACTGTTATACAACATTAATTGACTGTGTGACCACAACCCAGCTGAGGACGTGTGGGGGTAATGCATGGCAGCTGACTGACCGTCCTGTGATCCCCCATCAGGCCTCCCACCCCCTCATGGTGGCAGATTTTGTCAAACGGAAGCAGACATGAGCAGAGATGAAATGACACCTGTTGCTGGTAGATCATTTTTTCTTCTAATTGATCTACTGCTGCTGGGATTGTCCCTCATTGGAACAAGGCTTTGAACAGAAACATCTTCCAAATAAACGAAACACAACTTAAGCTTATATACACACAATATGGACTATTATTAAGTCTTGGGCCACCTACACATTACACCTACCTTTGGTGGAGGAGGGATGATAGTATGGGGTTGTTTTTCTGGTGTTTGTCTCAGCCCCTTAGTTCCAGCGAAGGGAAATCTTAATGCTTCAGCTTAACCAAGACATTTTAGACAATTCTATGCTTCCAACTTTGTGGGAACAGTTTGGGGGGAAGTCATTTTCTGTTACAGCAGGACTGTGCCCCCAGTGCACAGAGCCAGGTCCATAAAGGTCCTGACCTCAACCCCCTCAACACCTTTGGGATGAACTAGAACTTAGACTGAGAGCCAGGCCCTCTCTCAAACAACATAAGTGTCTGAGCTCACAAATGCACTTCTAGATGAATTGGCAACATTTCCCACAGACACACTCTGAAATCTTGTAGAAAGCCTGCCAGTGGAAGCTGCGATAGCTGCAAAGGGGCGACCAACTCCATATTAATGCCTATGGATTTAGAATGAGATGTTGTAAAAGCTCCTGTGGGTGTAATGTGTAGGTGGCCCAAAGCTCTTGTCCATATAGTGTAGGTCCCTGGAACTCAAGGGTACCTAGTTTCACTAGTACAATATGATACAGAAAAATATCAGACTGTTTTCCCAGTATGGAGAAAAACACACTAGAAAATACAGTTTACACTTTACTCTATTGCGAGGAGTAAAAAAATATGTTTACCTTCAACAAGAAAAAAAGACATAACACTATCTCAGGTAATAGGTTTGTCTGGAGTTGCTGGAGTCTAAACTTTCCCAACTCCAGTAACAGGCTGCTCACGTTAGCTTAAACGCTAATATTGTAGCATTCAGGACATCGTGATTCATGACCTCGTGAAATAGCACACAGTTGTATTAGCACCACACATCCCACGCAATACTAGTGAGCAGTGTTCTTTAATTTAAAAAACTAAAGGATAGCATAGCATTGCGCTGTGTTGTATACTGTAGCATAGCATCATATAGCATAGCATAGAATAGTATGGCATAACATAGTGTAATATAAATTGTATTACAGTGTAACACAGCATATCATCGCATTATAATATCACATAACTATAGTATAGTATTGTTATTATAACTTATAAAATATAAATAGAGAAGATAATGTTATCTAGCATTGCTCCTTAAATTAGAGCAAGCACACAGTTCAGTCCATTGCTTACAATTTTGGTCCAAACTTTTAAGGTACGACGCTCAAAACTATTACTCCGTGCACGCAGCTTCAGTAATGTTGACAAGCCTGATGTGACTTTGCTTAGCTGTGATTGGACAATTGCCACTTGGGTGATTTGCTTAGTGAACAGCCAATTTAATTAAAAGCAAAACAGCTAATTGCTCAGTATTGCAGCCTTTATTGTATTAGGCGATGTAAAAGCAAAGCTAAACACACAAACCTAGAATTTAGACCAACACAAGGGCTGCCAATCACCATTCAGCCCTGGATACCTGAATCAACCCTTCACTCACTCATGCACCTGATTAACTGCATCCAACAGTGTTCAGAACAGCGGGGATCCATGTTAATGCCTGCTATGCAATCAGGCCACAATTAAAACACACATTGTCTGAAACGAACATTAGCTACATTCATCAGTCGCTACTCAGCCAATCACAGTCTAATGGAGGCGCCTGCTGTGTGTGTGTGGCACTGAAGTAAAACCACAGAGAGAACAGATTCATCAATATTCAATTATCTTCCAAACAGTCAAATCAAGAGATGCACTTTGTCAACTGCAGTGTTGGGTGGCAGTGCAGGGGAAATTTCATTACATTTCCCTGTGTGCAGTGTAACAAATTACTATTTTAGCCGGAAATATTACCGCTAATAATAAAAAATTACTCCCACATCCTGGTTTATCTTTGCCCCTTTTTTTCCCCCTTCTTCCTCATATGAAGGCAACACTCCACAAAAAAAATGCTTATTCTGAACGCTACCATCCATTCATACACTACTATAGAGTTAATCCATACAGACGACTCCAAGAGAAAGATTTTTAAGGATTTAAGAGCGCAGCAGTCGTTAGAGCTCAGAGGGATTTCTGATGGAAAAGCTCTCAGCGGGGCGAGGCCAAGTCCACAAATCAATGGCCACACACTGTTAATCAAAAAACATATCTTGAGTGTCTCCTGACTTTTCATTGGAAGAGAGGTACTTATCATTTGTTTGTCCACAAGAGGAGAGCTATAGATTCAGCAGTGAGCACAGACTCCATCTAGGCTTCTTTTCACATCAATCTTAAACAATTTTCCTTTCATGCCGGATCATACGTTCTTCAGCCTCTCTGGGTTTAATATGTTTCTTCATGCACTATAAACTAGCGGCCAGGATGAGACACATGTTATAAACAACTCGTGGAGAAATGATTTCCTTGCCCAAGCCGAACTGCAGCTCAGATATTTCATTGCATTTTAAGTCTTGTGACTGTAACCAATTAGTTTGACTGTAGAATCATCTGCCAGTGGTTTAGCACAGACCTTTCCCAGTTCATGCAGCACTTGGCAGGCCCTTCATGACAAACAGCATAAAACAACACAGGGAGGATCTCAGGGCCCCCCTGGACACATGCATCACACCGCACCATAAGCTTTGGTCACACTCATTTTTTGTGGGAAGTAGAAAACCTCATATAGTTTAGATAATTTTACATTCTCTGTTCTGAAATTAGACCCGAACATGTGCTCAATGAAGGAAACCTTGTTTTGTTATGTATAATATTTGCTATACATAATCAGAACTAAAAACATGTTTCCTCCTAACCAGCCTCTGTGATACATGACAGAATCATCATGTGATCTTCTTATGTTACTGTACTTGACTGGGTCTCCAACATCTGGTGGCACTTACCAAAGTTGACGTTGTAATCTCCGCCACGTTCGCGGTACATTTGGTAAACAAAGAAGCAGGACACGGGTTTGAGCAGCAGGCTGAGGATGGCCATTCCCGCACTGAAGTGAAGCACTGGCGCCAGGTCATTCAGCTGGTAATATATCCCGAAATGGATGATGTCGGTCAGTACTGTCACAATCATCCCCATCAAAAACTACAGGAAAATGCCAAAAGACAGACAGAGAAGTCTTAATGAACACAGTGTGGCAGACGTTTAAAATGATTGAATATGTCGGTGTGGGAAGTGCACATATCATTGTAATTATGCCTCAGGGGAAGTTTCCTTGCAACAGAGGCTGTGTGCAGAGTTACAGTCCTGAAGAAAATAAGGGGAAATAAAATTAAAATCTAACTGTTCATACCCTAAAGAGTGGTGCCTGCCAGTCATAAGGAAAAATGCACATTGCAGAAGAACATAAAAATAGAACAAAATAAACCCTATTCACTCTATCTTCCATTATCATTATGGGATGAGAAATATTTTTGCAAAATATACGAGACTCAAAGATGTAATTTTCTCCTTTTGAGAAAAGGATCAATCATTTTAGACACATGAGAGAGTAAAACCAGGAGTTAAAACTGAAATAAATAGATAATGAGTGAGGACGTCTCCCTGTGTCCCTGACCTACAACTGTCTAAGTTTAATCGATCACACACAATCACTCAGACTGTCCTGTGGAGTTTAATAAAATTTAAATTTTCATATTGAAATAAATTTTTCGTCCTACTGCAACTTTAGTACACAAGACTTTTTTTTTTAAGGGACCCTGGATGTGGGTAACAGTAATACTGAATCTTAAAGGTCCCACATTTTACAGTTCTTCAGTTTTTTAATTGTTTTCATACCCATAAGAAAGGCTGTACAATAATCTGTTGGTTTCCTGACATGGTGTTGTGCTGTCGGCAAAGTTAAAACAACCGTGCTGAGGCCATGGCTGAGCATGGCGACTGTTCAGCTGTGACATCACAAAGTTACAGAGGTCACGACGGCTTGTTTTAAGGCACAGTGTTTATAAAGCACCTTGACCTGCTCTATATGGGACAATATGGGTCCTTTAAAGCACAGTAGGTACAAAGGCGCCTTTGTTGTCGCTCCTCAATGTCAATACATTTCACAGGTTCAATACAAAGACAGAAAGAATCCATTACTGTCAAAAGTCCTATTGAGCAACTGGGCTGCAAGATTTTCTCCAGGTGCTTCTCCTCCCTCAAAACCCTCAGCTGTCATGGATTTGTTTTGGTGAGTAACGCACCTTCACAGTCAGTGTGGCAGACAGGAGGTGGCTTTGACCACGGTTTAGACTTCATAAAATTCAGAAAAGCATCTAAATTGATCTGTTGCTCAAAGTCTGTCTAGCCTTTGTCTCTGTCAAGTTCTTTCCCAATCAAGAAATTATGGCTAAGCTTAGGTTTGCTGTCTCCAGGAGAAAGTGTTTGTTTTAGGAATGAATATGAGTTGCAAAGACATTTCACAGGGAAAAAAATCAGCAAGAAGGGGCAACAAGGGGAGAAGTACAGCAGTACTGTCTTTATGTGGCAGAGCTTCACTGCTTCTGCTTGAACTTACTAGTCAGCAGGTATTGCTCTCAGTTTTGAGTGAGCTTTGTTAACTTTTTAGGCTCTGAAGAAACTATCTGACTTGCATTTCCCAAATCTAAAGCAAAAAAAAGACCCAAAGTAACACTGAAGGCCTGTCTGAGGCATTTATGTCAAACTGGCCTTGCTGTAAACTGACAAACCATAAAGGCCACGGCTGCTGTGCTCTGTGCTGAATTAAGGGAGGGCTGTGTTTCTCAAAGGGACGCTCACAGATTGTCCCAGATTCCACAGACAAATGGGTTAGCACGGATACAGAGCAGTGCGCCTATAGTTAGACTCCTGTACGTGTCACATGATGTTAACGGTTGCAGCGAAGACTCACCATGAGCACAGCATCGATCGAGTCCCTCTGTGCAATGGCCCAGACCCCAACTGCTAAAACGCTGAAGTTCCCCCAAGCGAAGGAGGGGGGCAGCAACCCCATGCTTCCCCTACAGGAGAGATACACAAATCAGATGGAGCAGAGTCTCACACACACTTCAACAGTGACGACACAAAGTGCTGGATGTGGAGGGTAAAGAGTAGGTCTGAATAAAGAGTGTGAGTCAGTCTTTGTGCGAGAGTGTGCGTGTCAGTGGAGGAGAGAAATTCCCCAGGTCTGTGAAAAATAAACCTGCGCTCACACTCACCAAACTGTGAGCAGCCAGTGCACCAGTACTATGGCCTATGACAGAAAACAACAGACAAGAGTTAGACAGATATTTACGACTGTTAAAGACCTTTTTAATGTTTCCCCTGCTCAGTTTACAGCTGGAACAATTAGTCAATTAATCGGCAACGAGTCTGACAAACGAACAATCAACAATCACTCGTTTTCCTCCTTCTCTCTCATTTATAGAAATGTAAACTGAAGCTCTTTGGATTTTGGAAGTTGGTCAAGCAAATACTTAAAGATTATTAATAGTTTTATATATTTAATGAAAATAATCATTGGCTGCAGCCTTTGTGAGTTCACACACGTCAGAGCCACAACACTGCAGATCTTAATGTGAAACATGTGACATGTTTCTGAGCTTTGAACAAGAGTCGTGCATAACAGGAGGCTTTTAGACAGAGGTGGAGACATCAGACTGTCCAGATCTCATTTGGTTTGTGTGATAAATGAAAATAAACCATATTCTGTGTCAACTCCAATTAGTTTGTGTTCCTTCTTTGGCAGATCTTTACACAAATACTCTTTATCATAGATAATCAGGTGGTTCATCACCATGTTTGGATTTCTCACTTCCTACATTGTCATGCACTCCGATGGCAACTGCTCATCACTGTGAAGGAGACTTCACTGTTATTTAACCGTGTTTGGAGGCAACAACACAGGTTCATTGTGACCTGAGTCTTTGAACTGAGGCAGGTAGTTGCCACACAGAGGGATTGTCAATGAAAAGTTGGCATCAACATATCATTTAGCAACAGTGTTTAAAGACTTGCAACAATAAAGCGAAGTAAACAGCGACCTCACCTTTAGATTTATGGCAGGGATTTCCATAATGGGCAGTTTGGTCCCAGCAGCTCTCCCTTGATCCGAGTCACTGCTTCAACTTGTTGAGGAGCTTCATGAAAAAAATGCGGCAGGTTTTTCTTTTCTTGCACAAACTTCTCTGCAAAGCTCCACCTCCCCTCAGCTCAGCCTGCAAACACAAATCATGTGACACCAACCTGACTGTTTCCCATGTGATTCCCACCCACACTCCCCTCCTCACCCCTCCCTCCCCTGCTCCTGCCACCGCTGTGGCCCCCCTCACTCCGGGAGGAACCACATGAGCAGCAGCGCCGGTCACAGTCATTCATTTCTTATTTTTTCGCCCCTATTCCCACAGATCTGAGTGGGTGTGGTGTCCCTCCAGTGGTTCACTATGAAAGATCAGAAATGGAGCATGTCTGATCAGATTGTCAGGAAAACTGAGGCAACAGATGCAAAAATACAAGATTTGAATTGAAAAGTATTTAGATGAGATCAATCATTTTGTGTTTCTCTGCACGTGACAGAAGCAGATTGATGATTTATAAGAATTTAAAAATAAAAACAAACATAGAATTGTTATATGTATTTTGTTTTGATAAACATGATATTGAAATTATGAATATATAATTAATATATGGTATATATCTATCTATGGAGACTGAATATATCCAAAGGTCCGAGACGACTTTCCTGGAAATGGAAGATAGAATTTGTAAAATTAACAATGAATGAAAACGTTTCAAAACATTTGCACATGTATTTTGTTTTAATAAACCTAATATATATCATTAGCATAAGTGGTTGTAAGGTTTTATATAAAAATTTGATGTTTTTGATAGGGACCTCTGTACATATATACATTTTACTATGGGTATAAACTCATATGATCAGGAACAGTACTGGCCTGTAGGTTCATAAGGAACAACAGTATTACTATAAACAGATTTTCTTTAAAAAAAAAATTGAGCTCTGAATGATTCATGCTGCACTTTGTCTCCCTGAAACTTCTCCTTCAGGCCATTGTTGTAACCATGAAAGCCTCCTCCTTCGATGTTTCTATACAACTTAAATTCTGAGCAACAATAAGGTCAGTGTAGGTTGTAGGGTTAGTAAAAGGACCGATAACACAGAGACTGACATTAAATGCTGAAGCCTCTGTTTTCAGGCTAATGGTCTGTCGTCACTTTGTCAGCTCGTTTGGGGCTTTGTAGAATTGTCTTTCAATTTTTGCCCATCCATCCTTCCACACACTTTGTTCCACAGAAAGATACTGTGTCTATTTTTACAACAACTGCTCAGTTTGCCGTGAAATTTAGTGTGGATTCGTAAACCACAGAGGACGACTAGTATTGATCTGTGCCCTGACTTTTTGTCCAGCATCACAGGCATGTCACGATTTCCCATTTTCAAACAAGCGGATTCTTATTTTCCCTGTGACAGTCACTGTCCTCCTATAGGGGTAAATATTGTACGAGCCTATCTTGTACTATCTTGTCACGGTTCCTTATCTCTTCCTTTCAGAAGACACACAACTGCAGCATCTTATAGAGGAGGAAGAAATGGACAAGAGGTTGTGAAAACTTTGTAACTGATGCCTCTTTAAACTTAAGTCCATTTTATCACAACTTGGCACTATTTATGCACTGTTCTAGGATAGTTTCAGCAAAGACAGAGTACTACAAACTGTCAAACTATGATAGAGATCCCATTAATTAACTTGGTTTTGGCAGTGTCATTATTACAGATGGGACTGATTTTAAAAACTACAAGAACCAAGTTGTAATAAACCGGAATTAAAACTCTTTGCTTTTGTGCCAACCACCTACACATTTGACTGTGAGCACTAGTTCAGGTGAACTAGGCTGGTGTATAAAGGAAATGTACAGATGATAATTGATGAGATAATTCATACTTGGTTTCACAGCATAATCTCACATGTACACAACTATACTTTTACACAAAAACTACAATATCTGTCATGCAAAGAGCAACATCCTGTCTCATCCTCACTGCTAATCCATCTACTTTTGTCTATGTGTGAGAGTATGATAGTGTTTATAAGAAAATACTGTTGTGTGCCCAGGTGATTATGATTTATGGCCTAGATAATGATGTGTGTGAGAGTATGACTGTGAATGTAAGAAGTATAGTCATGTTTGTGTAAAAGTATAGTTGTGTATGTGTGAGATTATGATGTTATGTGTGTGTTAATTATCTCAATACGTGTTTGCTTTTCAAACAAAAACTGAAATACTAAAAAATCCTGAAAAGAAACAGATGCAGCACATGGCAGTAAACAGTGGTCTTATTCTCAAACTCCCACCTGTTATCATGAGACTTTAAAAAGGCACCTGAGCCGCCTCCAAACTCGACTGAGCGAACTCCACCCCTGGATGAAGACCATGAGATGGAGTTGAAAGCTGCAGAAAGAGCTTGTGATGTGGATCGTCTGTGAAGTAGATTTTTTCAGACTGATATGAGGTCAACAAATGAAGCCGTACTTTAATATACAGTTAGCATCACATAAGCGCCATCACTGCTTACTTTTCTGAAGGCACAAAACCACTAACCATTATTCCTCCCTTCACTGCTGTTCCTCTGAAATCACGGGGATTTAAGTGCATTTGACCTTTGAACTCACTGTAAGTTACTGTGGACAAGAGCAGCACCAATGTCTTTAAAATGCTAAGACGCTCACTCACGATTTTTTTAAAAACACAACTGGACTCATTGCTTTTTTTTTTTTTTTTTAGCTTCTGTCCTCTGGAGCCTTAAAGGAGATGAACCACAGTATGAATGAAACATAGCCAGATGGCCCCTGCCTCTGTGACCCCTGACCTCCAGGTGACCCCTGACCCCTGCGACTGCACATGACTGAAGGTTTTTCCCTCTGATTGCAGCTTTCACTCTTTCCAAACACTGCAGATGCAAATTTAGCTGCATAATGTGCTGGGTTGAAAGTGCTTTTAGCCTATGTGTGTGTCAAAATGAGATTGTGGTATGATGGACATGTTATTTAATTTGAGATGTAATGACTCTAACTATCAGATGAAAAGCTGGTGGAAGGAGCAGCTCATGTAATTGCAAACAAATGATCCCTTTTACCTTTTAACCTGCAGTGACAGACTTGACGGGGATTGACAGAGTGTATAAATGTTATGTTGCACAGGCTGTGTAAAAGAAATGAAATGTCTTCCACTCTTCATTTGTATACATTTATATCTATTTTCGATACTTGTCATCAAATGATTTATGGTCGCTTTATCGTCTCTGAAGCTGGTGAGAGACTGACGCATTTTCTGCACTTTTGTTTCCTCAAATGTAAAATCTTCTCACTGCTCTACCTGGGTTCCTTTGAGGGCACCGCTATCATACAAAGTTGGGTTAAGATAGTAACTTTGGTAATTAATTACTTCAAGAAATGCTAAAGAAAGGTGAAAGGGCCTTTGTGGCGTTGGTGATGTGAAGCTGCAGCTCTGCCGGGATGTGGCTGCGTGTAATCTATCACTTTGCTGGCTGTAGGCCAGGTTTCAACAGGGCACTCCACCGGGGCACTCTGTCAGAGGTAAGTATTAAAAATACATCACTGCTGCTTTTATTCTGTGGCCGTAAATCAGGACGGCACAATCACAGTCCGACTGAGCTGCTGCTTAGAGAAGAGAAATGAGTGTTACTTTCTCCATCTAATCAAATATTGATATGGATAGATTTTCATGGGCCTTGTGTGTTCTGATCAGAGACAGAGAGTGTTATTGCTTGCGCTTGCTCTAATGTGGCGTAAGCTTTGCGTTAAAAGCTTCTGACACAGTTCGGGGTGGTTGGGAGATAATGAGCTTCAAAGACTTTAGCATTAAGTTTATCACATGGAGATGGATGGCGCAGTGTCACCGACTTTAGAAATATATTCCAAGCTTTAATGTGACAATATCAGTTTTGACAAAAGATCCCCTCAAAAAATGTCATGATTTTTATTCTTCTGTAGAAAACCCTCTCTGTAGACAAATCTCTCTCTTTCTCAAAACTTGAACTGTTATACGATAATGAGGAAGGAAGAGTTCTCGCTCTACTACAGAACATCCTGACGCTCATCTACCTCCTGTAGAGTCCAGCGGTAGAGAGTAAGTGATTATTCTTGCTCAGGTACTTTGAGTATTTGCATTTAACTCTACTTTATTCGTCAACTCCATTGCATTTCAGAGGAAAACTTACTTTTTACAGCTATGTCAGCAGTGTTTGTGAGTTTGTACCAAATCCACCAAAGTAATTTTCCTTTCAAATAACTGTTCAAGGTCCAAAGTGGCAAAATTATCAGATATTTCACAACAAAAGCAAAAATTAAAGACTTAAAGTAGTTTCATGGATTATCACGTGATCCACCAGATTCATGTTGTATCCTTTAAGGGGGACCTCACCCTTAAGTTGGAAACCACTGCATTAAACTGTCAAACGATATGTTACAGCTAGTTCAACAGTATAATGCTGCTTTCACATTAAGACAATTATATTATATTATATTATATTATATTATATTATATTATATTATATTATATTATATTATATTATATTATATTATATTATAT
>CM076649.1:417713-435032 GCA_038496675.1 Rachycentron canadum | reverse complement strand
GATATTATATTATATTATATTATATTATATTATATTATATTATATTATATTATATTATATTATATTATCAGTTAGGGAGCCTTTTCTATTTTATTTTAAGAACATTTTAATGCTAATACTTTGGTATTAGTTTTTACTGCAGTAGGACTTGCAGAACTTTTACTTTGAAAATGTTTGCATCAATGCACTGGTACTTTACAGGGCAGTCAAAAGGATCTGACTACATCCTCCAGCACTGTCCTGGCTCAAGTTTTCAGACTGCAGGCGACACAGTGATGGACACCACACTGATCGACCTTTAGCAGTTTCAGACAACAGACAATGTAAAGCTGTCAAGCTCACCAGTGGCATATCCTTATAAACATGCATTTAATGCAAGACTGTTATTGTGATATATGGATTATAGTTTGTCTACATATAAGACCTATATGTAATTTAAAAAATATATATAAATATTTAGCTTTGAGCTTATGAGTTATTGTTTTTTCAAAATTTACTTTTAGAATAAATAGTTTAAATATATGCTAGTGAAAAGTAACATAGACAAAAGTAAGTCCCAGCACACAATATTTATCCTAGTAAGTGTTTAATCATGAAAACAAATAAGGCAGAAAAACACAATATTTAGACAAACATATGTTGAAGTACATTATAAATAAAACATATATTAATACATGTATGATGAAGGTCAGACAAGCATCTTTATCATTCTACTGTTACATACATTTGAAGAGTAGTTGTGTCAAAAAAAAAAGCTGTTGGCATTTCAAACACATTCATATTTACAATACAGGGAAGCAGACGGGTTCGAACAGCATTTACAAATAATCTTTAGTGTTTTCTGGAGTTCCAAGAAACAAATTGTTGAGTAAACATGTATTTCAAAGTAATTTCAGCATCGTTTCTGTGAGCGACAACTTGGTCGATGTGAATGGAGCTGAAACAGTAGATGAACCAGTCTGGGCCTCTGAGCACACGTCAGTGATTCAATGCTAAATATGAATTGTAAACACTATTTTGACTCTGGTCAGCAGGACAGAGGCAGTCAATGAACTTTCCAAAATTCACAATATGTGTTTGTTTTTGTTTTTTTTTCTTCCTCAAAATTAAAGCAAAATGGCAGAAACCGTGGCTGAGGTTCGTAAACTTCAGTCAGTGATGTGTCACCAGGCCAGTGAATCTTTTTAGCAATTAAAAGCAAATAAAAACTCATTTTCTGGATCATTTTTGACTGAGTGAATTTTGAAAAGTCCCTCTGCATGTTTTCTTGTTTGCCTCCGTAAATGACTGTGGAGTGAACAAAACCAAATTAAGATGTATGATGTATTTCCATTTGTAATTAAATCAATCAAGTGCCTAATGAAGGTGATGTGCTGGATTGGGGGCGCAGGGATCATCCCATAATGCAACAGCATTTATTATCTTCTGTTTTCTTTCAACTGAGCAGATTTTGGCTTTTGGATGCTTGACCTTTTTGGGGTTTGATTTGAAGCCGTCACTTGGTCTGTTAGCAGTGTCATGGGATGTGTTGGCTGTCTTCTATGTGAGGGTGGTCACGGGCTCGTTCTTCCTGTTCCTCCTCCTTTCACCTCCTTCAGCTCGTCCTCCATCTTTTCATCAGATGGTGATGAAGTCCCCTTTGTCACTGCTGACCGACTCGGGCACCACGCAGCGACCCCTCCTCCTGGTCACGCGTCGCTTCCGGTGGAATTTAGCATAACAACGAAGCCCTTGAGTAGAGATAGAAAAGGAATAAACACTGACTGAATCTAGTAGATTAGAGAGATGTGGATGTGGAGGCAGAAAAAAATGGCAGAGCTTCAGAAGTGAGATGTGAAATTGATGCTGAACTCATTGGAAGAATTCAACCACTTTTTTATTATTATTATTAAAATTGACCTCTTTAACATCTCTTAACTTATTTTTTTTATCAGAAAATTAACTTTTATTAACACTGGGACATTTTCTGTTTACCACTGCCACTAATTTGTCCACTCCAGGGACCCTTACCCATCACTTGGCACTGACTTTTCATTAAGTATAAACAGTGAGACTTTGGGAAATGGCTCAGGCACATGAGCCGCACATGAAAAGATGAAGTGCTACCGATTTCTCATTACTTTCACTGACGTTCTCCTCACTCACCTTCCTCACACATGCAGTCGTCGTAGCATTTGTTGTTCAGGCCTCGGTTGTGAAGTTTACACTCGTGTTGTCTCAGGTCACAACAAGAACCTTCAATGGAACGAGCACAAAACATTCAACAACTGAACAAACATAATGTTCCCTCAGGAAGGCTTCATTTGAAACAATGAAAAACAAATCATTACCACTTATAGTATTACTGAGAATGACAATTGCCTTTTTGTGTCTTTTTTATTGTAATTGTATCATTTCAAAACAACACACCCTGCAAGAATGGTATGTTCTGCCAAAATTGAATTATAGCCTTCCTGTAGGAGGTGACCATTTAAGCCCACAGAGCCAAGAGCTTTTTGTTTGCAGTTGGTATATTGGTATATTGGTTGTGACCAAATCAGCCTCTGTTTATGTGACAAATATTTTGCGAGGTGAAATCATCCATCAACAGGTGCAACAATGTCAAAGCTTTGTTGTGACAAAAATATTTAAGCAAATCACGATTTGCGCAATTTCTTTGTTGGAGCATCACTGAGGTTTTCTGTGGTGACGTATGATCCAGACTGACCTCGGAGACAGTCCAGGTGGTGGTCACATGGTTCAACGGCATCAGCGTCTACAGTTGAATTTCCACTGCTGAGGTTCTTACTCCTCTTCTTGTCTGCGCCAGGTGAACGAGATGAACAAGGGTCAAGCACAATTTCACTTTGACATCCCATACAACAGGTTAAGTAGTTAAAGTAGCAGTTAATAGTAGTAGTACACCAGCAATCAGTTTAAATAAAGTGTTAATAACGTAGTTTTTGTCTATCTGTTGGCCAGCAGACCACTGAAATATCAACAACTGTTTGATGAATCACTGTAAACATTTGCATAGCTCATGGTGCCCAGAGAATAAATCTGCATGACTTTTGATGGACCTATTTTTTTCCCTCTGTTGCAGCCGTGAACTTGCCCTTTGTGGTTCTCCCCCAAAATTTGAGTAGTAACTAATGCCACTCCCATCAGCCCGGGCTGTATTATAGCATGCTAGCAGCTATCGTAAGATGGTGAACATGCCAGACATTATACCTGCTAAACATCAACATGGCAGCTTAGTCACTGCTATGATAGTAAGGATTTCACTCAATGCACCATTTCGCATCCAGCCTTGTTTATCTCAATTAATTATTTATTTAAACGGCAGTGCAGTGGTAAGCACCAATGCCTCGGAGCAAGAACGTTCTTGGTTTGAGCCCTGAGGACTTTCTGTGTGGAGTTTGCATGTTCTCCCTGTGCCTGTGCAGGTTCCTTCTGGGTAACGTGGCTTCCTCCCACAGTTTAGGTTTATCTGTGAATCAGAAAAAATTGCCCCTGACCCTGTACGGATTATCGTTATGGATTATGAATGAATGAATAAATTATTTCCACCGAAGCCTTTGATGACCACAGATTCACGCAGTTAATAGTTAACCTTTCTTCTTGGAGGATGACCAGGTATCCACAGGCTTCATATCCTCGTAGTCTGTCCAGTCAAAGAGCGCCATGTCCAACGTTGGCATCACCTCTCCTTGTCCTTTTCCTCGGCCGGACCTCTGAAAAAGGAAACATAACTTGAAGCTGCACGGTACATCCAATAACATTGAAACTTTAATTAAATCCCATTTCAGTAGGAACATTTGCACACCAGCTTAATTCACGTTCTGGATAAGTAATCCACACAGTACAGCTCAAACATGCTGATATGCAGATCTGTAAACATCTAATCCCATCTTCATTTATTTTCAGCATGCTGTGTAAATTTTGCTTATATTGTTATATTTAATAATTCATCTATCTATCTATGTATTGAAAAACAATTGTGATCAGAATATGAAGATGTGTATTAAAAACTAATCCCAAATTTAAGGCTATCCAGGATATGAGCTGATGTGGAGAATACATTGGAGAGATCGTCTCTGTCTCAGATGAATGTTCCCTTACTTCAATTAAAACGGGGGCAGACGAAAATAACTGTTGTTTGATTAGTTTACTCTGTTCTGCAGGTGAAAACATTCAGGGTGTTCTTGGTTAAACCCATTGAACACATGTTGTGATGAGCAGCAGTAATGCTCCATTGAGTCATAAAACACCCTCACGGAGGAAACAGAGATAGCAGCAGAGCTTTAAAAACCAATTGATAAGCAACTGATAACAGAGAACATGTCTGCCCTCAGCCTGGAATACAAATATACATCGTGGCATTTGTATTGTTAATACATATCCAAGCGTAGGCTATAGATGGAAACACACAGTTCATTACACACAACCTCAGGCTTTATTTCTGGACAGTGAGCCCAGCATGAAACTAATGAAACCTATCCAGGGGTGAACAAACACATTAGACTTATTATTTTAGCACTGTATGTGTGATTTTAGTTGATATAAAAATACAGATATTTAAATATTTGCAAATTATAAATCAAGTCAGGGTGTCATATGTAGGAGAAGTAACTTTAAAAAGGTGTTAATTTGGTGAGTTACCCTTAAAGGGGCTATTTGTAACCTGTCTCAGTGTGGTTTCTTGGTCGACGTGCTCTGAGCATGGCCTGAGCTAGCTGGTTAGCATGCTAACTTCAGCAGAAGAGTAGACAACGTAAACACTTAGAGACGGGTGCTGGTGAGTAGAGGAGGTGAAGTTTGATGCTGAACTCACAATGTGTCTCTAGACTGGTTAGTAAACAGCTCTTCATGCTAACTCTTGCTATGTAGCAATAGCATATATCCAATACCCATATGCTTGAGACTTCACCTCCAGTGATTTGTGACTTGTAATGGCTCAATTTTATTTTGTGATGTTCACATATTTTCTCATATGTGCTTCATTTTCTATGTTGTTTTTTTTGCGTGCTGCTTTGAAAAGGTAAATAAATCTATGTTTGCTGTCTAAATAGTTAAGAACAGATACTTGATACCCTTTGGATTGATCCATAAATTCAAACTCAGGTCCAAGTGTCATAAATTCAAATATTCAGCCTCTGTGAAATATTGTCATTCAGATGAGTATTTTATGATATTGCTGTAAAACAAAACTCCTTGGTGAATAGCTCGGCTATAACTTTCAGCAATAAAAGCCCTAAAAAAATGTGTCTATTATTTTCCTCAAACAGAGGAAACAAATTTGAAATGTTACACAGGATAATTAAGTCAGCAAGCATTTGATGTGTCTCCTGAGGAATACTTCATCCATCAAAAAATTAAGCTCTTCCTGTAAACAGATCCATACTTGTTTCCCTTCACCCTGAGGAAATAAGCCTATATGGAAATATCAATGAGATTAATTGCAGGGGGCTACCTTCATCTGCAAGGCTGCTCATTAAACTATCAACAGAAGATCGAACATTAATTAAGAAGCCTTGCCGTGTGCTCATGCCACTGAACCCGGGTTCAGGGAAGGCTATCACTTTTTTCTTCCTTGGTCCAATAATATTTGACTGCTTTCACATTAAAGGCATTTGTGGTCTCAGACTGAAAACTGAATACAAAGTGGACTGTCAGTCTACGGACATCAGACATAATCTGACCAGACAGATCTGTCAGAGTCACCAAAGCGTCTTTAAAAACCTTAGACATGTGCTGTAAACTTGAATCTGACTTCGTATGCTCTTCTGCTTCCTGTTTTACTTCCCTGTTGTACATCTGTTTTACTCCCGCCCTCCCGATTAGTTTCACCTTACCAAAGCCTCCCATGTGTACTTAAGTCCTTGTATTCATTAGCTCGTCTTCCACCCATCAGCCTGTGCGCTGCCATGTTTATTAATGACTATATATAGTACTATAACCTGGCCAGGTATTTTTTCTGAATTGAAGAATGGACAGTTTTTTTTAAAGCTGTCCTCACCAGTAAAATAACAGCAGCAGGTGTTGGATTGACCACCTGAAAAGACCAATGTTTCCATTTTGCTGATGTGTGAAAACAGCAGCAGACCAGAAATTTCCATATGAATCATTTTTGTAACAGGAACATTTTTTTTTTTGTTTGTTTTTTTAAAGGGACTGAAAAACAATGTCTTTCTGCAGATGAGGACACCAGATCAGAAACAAGTGCAAACATTAAATGCCATTTAAGTTGGAGGACTTTATGACTGCTACTTCTATTTTAATTAGTTAAACTGGATGATCATGGAGGGCTCCAAGTTGAGGAAGGACCCCTGATACTGTAAGTCTGAGGATGATGGGTCTGATTTTATAGCTCCCTTGAGGAAAATTTGTGATGTTTGATGTTGCGCTACACAAATAAAACTGACTTGGCAGTACCCCAGAGTACACCCTGTAGTAAATCAAATAATACTTGCTGAGCTGAGTTTGAGTTATGGACTGCTTTACTTGGAAAAAGCGCTTTGTAGGCTCTATCTGTGGAGGTGCAGGTGGTACAATGTCTAGAGAAAGTTTAATAGAAATAATTTCAGTTTAATGGTAATGGTGGTAAAGCATATTTACTCCACCCACCACCTTATGGGGCTGCACAGTCAGAACTGAAGAATCCTTTCAGAAAAATGGCATCTTTCTTCACACAAATGCTCAGCAGCATCTCGCCTCACATTTATTGGTATATGTCATTTCCAAAAGGTTAAAGGTGCAATCTTGCTGGGAGCAGATGGTGGTGGTGGTGATGATGGTCAGTTGCCAAGAGCTGCTGCCATTGCTGTGTTTCAGTGAAACCTATTCATCCACTCATGCTGAACCGAGGGCAGACTGGAGGGACTCGCTATCGCAAAGTATCGTTATGAGACAGGATGATCCAGGGCTAGCTGGTTAGTGTGATAACATCAGTGAAAGAAATAGAAAGAAAACAAGAGTTAATATTGGCTTTATCTTCCACTGTTTGATGCTGAACTTTGTAACATTTATTCTCAACTGGTAAGTTAGCAGCTTTTAATGTTATCGGCTAGCATAAACTTACACAAAGCCCCTTACTCGTCTCATCTTAAAGGTAGCCCATGGGAGTTTCTTTCTTTTTTTTTTTTTAGTCTTGTGTAATGTTTTTTTCTCGAACAGACATCTTCACGAAAACAACTGTCAAACAGTGTCGCTCATCATGTGACTGGCAGATTTTTCCCATGAACGACAAGCTGTTGGGCGTTTGTAACAGCATCTGTGACAAATGTAAAAGCTTTCATGACGTAGGCTCTTGTTGAATATCTACTGACATCAGGTGCCATTTTGTCTTAAAAAGCCTTGTTTGTCTCAGTTCCAGGATTGAAAGAGGCACAGGGACATTTTTTTTCTTTCCTTATAAATGCTGTCTTTTTATATACTGCTGAAGCATCATGCTGGGTGAGTGTGACAGGTGGTTAGTGGTGTCCCACGCACTCCTGCAGGTTTTTCATAACGTGCCCAAAGTTGGAGAGAAAAAAGGACTCTCCATGGTCACATACATTTTGTCCTGACGTGGCTTCTAATAAAGGAAGAGGAAGGTAGTTGGCAATGAACTGTGTGATTTTAATCCCAGAGGCGTAGTTTCACAATACAGAACATGGTCATATCTATCAAACACACTGTGACCAAGAGCCAGTGAGTTTGGCCTGCTGGAGGATATTTTTCATCAGCAGCACTTCCAGGTTCAAGCTGTAGCAGAGTGTGTCATTTTCCGAAGATGAGCTATGAGGTTTGTGGCCCCATAACAGCAGTAATGGGGCCCATTTTCGCTCTACTTCCCCCACACACTGGAACCACGCTATGGCACAACAGACGCAGCCTTTAATAAGCACTTGGGCTTTGCTGGGGTTACCTGGGGTTTGGTGGAGGCTGGGGGCAGTGTTGGGGGATGCTCGTTCATCACCGTGGTAACCATCGAGGAGCCGGAGCCAAAGGCGGCGGCGGCGATGGGGGAGGGGGTATCACTGGGCGGGGTCACATTGATGGGGGAGGCAGCAGAGGAGGAGGAGGAGGAGGGAGGGTCCTCGAACAGATCTCTGTCCTTAAACGTAGACCTCAGCTCAGGCTCTGGAAGAAACCCTGGATAGACACAAGAGACCAACAATGATGTGGTTTTCATTATTTAACAACATGGATCCTGTTTATTGTCACTTTTGTTGTTGCCAAACTTCTATAAAGAGGTATTTTCCCTTTAGTAGCTATTCTGGAGCTTTTTATTGTATTACATGATCATCCTCATCACAGAATTGTTGATGTTCAAGTTTGTTCAAGTTGCATTTATGAACTCGAAACAAATAATCATTTGGCCAAACTCCATCTACTGACAAATAACAAATGGACTTTGTGGTAAGATTGTTTTGTCAACTACTGATCCCAAGGTCAAGGATAAACTTTCAATCTCAGGTTTTGGTTTTATCTCTCACGCTGAAGCTTCTGCCTCCACACCATTTACGGTGGAGGCGGACATAATTTCATTCTGGTGCTCACATTGTTGAAAGTTATGTTTTAAATGTAGTTCTGATAAAACTCTCCATTCATAATGTATGTGGACCATCTGAGGTAACCACAACATTTAATACCACGAGCAACACAAACAAAATTCAGTCCATCACCACTGTATTTCAGCTGAAGCAGAAATCAACATCCTGGCCACATGAAACCAAAATTATACCAATATACTAAACTATATTTTTAAAATCATTTGGTGAGTCAACTCTTTATCCTGTCATATCTGTACCCCATTATGTTAGCAGAGCAGAGATAGATACTAAAGTTGTCTTTTGTCAGTCGGGTGATTTGACCTTTAACTGATATCGATCTGCATCCATCACTGTTGTCTCACAATAAACAACAAGCAAGAAAAAGGACAGAAGGCCTTTTCCACAGCAGACATTTGGACAGGTCACTGTACTGCAGGTGCTATTGATGACTATTGGCTCTGTTCAATAGAAATCTCCTTGTAAATCATGACAATGAGCATCATGATCAATACCAGGACCCTGAAACTAAAGCAGCTAAGTGGAATTCAGCCATTATTAACTTGTTTTTTTGTACTTCAAAATGTTAAATTGTTGATTGCCCAATGATGGATATCGCTGCAGTCAAGGATAATTTGTTAGAAATAGGTTAAACTCCATGGGATAGAGCTTACCTTTACCGTGCCGTCCCTTGTCACGCCGATTCCCTTGTCTCCTGTGCTCAAAGTGGTGTCCATGCCCATTCCCGTGTCCATGCCCTCTCCCTTTGCGTGTCCCCACAAGGTGGTTTTCCCGAGCCTGGGATGGGCCCTTCATACTCATTCGAACTCTGTCTCTGTCCCTGCTCGGGCCCATCTCCAGTCTCACCGGGCTCAAACCCTCCAGGCCTGTCCCATCATCCTCTGGCCTGGCCAGGGGGTGCAGGGGCCTGTGGGAGAGCAGCCCGGCTCCACCTTTGGCAACGCGGGCCCCCTGGCTCCCATGCTCTCCATGGTCCCTGCTGTAGCTGTGGCCCTGTAGACGTTGCAGAGGGTGCTGTAGGGCGTTGCTGCCACCTGCTGAGGCCTGAGCCTGTCTCCTTTTGCCATGAGGAGCTCCGGGCTCAGCAGTGTGAGACAGCGTCAGGGTGGCAAACAGGAATGCCAGGAGCAGACTCCAGGACAGAGCCATTGTCTGTACAACACAATGCCACCTGCTGGGAATACAGAAAATACATGTCAGTGCTGCACAGAGTCTGCTGTGTAATTAGACTCCAATAACTGACACTGGTGGGTTTAAGCAAATCTGGTGAATGTTTGTACAAAACAATCCAACTTAGTCAACTGATAAAACATTCATTCATAGCTATTTCGATAACTGATTATTTTCAAGATAAAAATAATCAATTATGATCAACATGTAATGAGAAGACATCACCTTGGGCTTCAGGAGACAGCAACTCTTTCAATATTTTCATGTCCAGAATAAATGACTGATGATTGATTTATGAAAATAATCACTTGTTGTAGCCACATCCACTGATTTCTGGTTGACAGCACATCATTAGTGACATGATTAAGACACTGTGATTGCTTTGTACATTAGGTTAGAAAGTGTCAATGGAGCCTACTCCCTCTCAGATTCATGGCTAAAACATTCAGATACGCTCCAGCTAGCTATAGTTACAATTCCCTTTAAGAAGCCTGTCGCCTCTAAGGTTTGTATGTTTATTCTATGGGCTGCATTGCATAGTTTTTTTAGCAATAGAAGATAACAAACATTAATCACACAAGTAGGATTTCATGCTAGGAGCATGAGGTGATACCTCAGCCATCGATGTGTTCACAAGACAAGAGGTTATATGATATACCCTCTGAGCAGCACTTCGTCTTCAGAGCATATTAGAGGCTACAGACGAGATGGGCCTGGGCTAGCTGGTTAGCATGCTATCTGCTATCTGAAGTAGAAGAACAGACATGATAGTGACAAGAGTAATTAATGGTGTTGGTTTCAACCTATGGACACAGTTCTTGATGAGTAAGGAAATTAAGTTATTAATTCATTGAACAACTCTTAATGCTAGCTAATGTAGCAATAGCAAAACTTACAAATAGTGCCTTTAAATGACAAATTAGCAGGAGGTCGGTGCCTTTAATCCTCCCGTGTAAACAAACACATGCAGGACATTTTATTCTGGGAAAATGTCAGTCATGTAAATTAATGTAACAAGCCTCAAAGGAACATCTCTTAGCTAAACCTCAGCTTTTTCCCACTCTGAAACCACATAGGTCCACGACTATTGTAGATACATCCTCTTCTCTGCAGCTTTCGCTCTCCCATCACCTATCCTTCAAATTCAGACTCTCAGCCTCCTGAATGGGCCCATTTATCTGGACTCACGGGGTTTGAGGAGGTGATAAAGAGATGGACAGACACTTGTGCTTCTTCTTTGAAATGACTTCATTTCTGTACCTTCATGCCTTTCTTATTGTGTGATGCTGCACTGCACACATCCTTCATCACTGCCTGTTCAACGGTCTCATGGGCCCTTCCAACCCTACATTTCATTACCAAAGTCAACATATCTGTGAGGTGTGACTGAACTGAAATATGAGGCTCTGCATATCTGCATTAACGGCCCAGCACCCTGTCCAAACGTGAATAAAATGATGGCGCCGAGTCCAAAAAAAAAAAAAAAGCACTGGAGTAGAAGCAATTTTTCCTTTTTTTCCATCTTTAGCTGCCAAACTACTCGACAGCCAGACTTAATCGTAACTGGAATTTAATGTCACTAAAACTTTATTTGCATACATAATGACATTTAGTTGTACATTCATTTTGATTATAGCATAAGAAAGCCACAAAGACAGAATGTGTCCTTATAATTTGCATAATTTGATATATCACGTATGAAATATTTTTCCATGGTCATAGTATATAACTGTCTGGAGCATTAGTCTACATGTAACACCTAAATTTATGTTTAATGCAATGAACTAAACTTGAACAAAAAAAATAGTGACTGCGTTGTGGAAGCTGTTGGGGACACAAATGAATAAAGAAACAGATTATAATCAAAATACGTTTTTAACTCGTAATAATTTACATTTACATACAGAATTTAGTGAACCAATAAATTCTGGTTCAGGTTGATTTCATTATTTTTAATTATCTAAATTAAGATACATTTCCCGTTTCTCCAGTAAACCACACATTAGTAACTTCACTTAACAAATGTTATCTTGCTCATCAGGATGGTGTCTGAGGTTGTATCTGGTTCTTCATATACAGCCCACTGACGAGTCACATGACTTATAGATCACCATACTTCTACCTCATACACCGCTTTAGTTTAAATTCTGATCTATTTGCATTGACATTTGTAGTGGTCTACTGCTCTCTGCACCCAGCCCAATACCCTCATTGTTTTTATTCACACCAAAAACCAGTGCTGGATAAAGGACCACCAGTTTAAAAACTCTGTCATGTTATGTAAGACGGCAGGTTTTGGTGAATATGATGTAGTTTGTTTTGTTCCTCCACTTTAATAGGCCGAGACAATCCATCGCCACAGGCGTGTACAGCGTCATCATGGCTGTGTGGCAGGAGACTCCTTTGTGTTAGAAGACAAACGGCAGCGTTCGGCAAACAGAAAATCAATGAAAGAGAAGTATTGAGCTGCTGTTGATGGTGTGTGTCTGTGTGTATGTATGTGTGTGTGTGTAAGGTGGAGCTAGGAGGGTTTATAAGGTCTTTGCCCTATCATCACAATGACACACACACACACACACGGTGCAAAACACACATTCTTGGGTTTACAGTGGGTTATTTAGGTGTTTCTAAAAACAGAACAGAGGTGGCAGTGCGCGTGTGTCTGTGTGTGTGTGTGTGTGTGTGTGTGAGTGTGTGTGGGTTTGAGACGATGCTGGTGATGTCAGGGGAAATTTGCAGTGTGAGTGCAGGCTGCGCCCCGGGGGGATTTAGAGGCAGACTGTGTCGGCTGGCCTTTGGGAGTTCGACCAGCTGTGCAGTTTTGCAAACAAGAGTGTGAGGCTGGCTGCTGAGGTGAGACCTTTATCTCCAAACAGGCCTTCAGAGAGTTGGGGGGGGGCAGCAGCAGTCGTCCGTGTCAGGCACAGGCAAGTGTTTAACCAGGATGCCGGGATTACGCTCTGTATGTTTGACACATGAGGTGCTGCTGATGTGAATTGGCTCGTACCCTGTGCAGCCAAAAGGTGGATCTCGTAAGACAGCAAAGAAAACATCCGAACTTAGCTGGAGTGGAGACAGTGGGATCACATCTTAAGAGTCCATGATGTGTGACTGACACCTCTCTTGCTGTATATCTTGGTAAATGGTAAATACGAATCAATGGTCTTTTTTAGTTTAGCATAAAGCTAAGAAACTGCAAGCCTGTGTCTGTCCAAAGGAAACAAAGTCCACCCACCACCTAATGTTACATCTTCTTTCTCTTATCTCCAAAAAACAGAAAGTGTAGAAGGTGTGTGATACTTAAAGGGTCAGGATACTTATGCAATATGTAACTGGTTACCCTGAGGAAGACTTCAAAACAAATTCATCTGAAGGATCAATACATCGGGACTGTTTCTTGTGCTGCCTTTGTTCCAAAGATTATAGACACTCATGTAATGTACAGAAAAACTGTTTGTTGGGCCATCAAGCAGCTTGGGTAAAGCCCTCGCCCCACACCTTTCTGAATTAGAATTAGACTCAGGCTGTGAAGGTTTTCCAGGACAGACTGAAGATGTGTGCTGTCATCCCTGTGACAATCACCCCCTCTCGTTTCACTCCTCTTTTGGCTTCTTTTGGAATAGATATGAACAGCTTTGCCTTCTGATGTGGTCGGAGAACATGTCGACTGAACTAGTTTTTTCAGGCATACCCTGGTCTTTTGCAGCATCCAAGAAATAATCACTATCACACAACAATGCTACCCTTCAAAAATTAATTTTCCCAAAGATGTGACGCCTCCATAGCAACAGAAGGCATCATGTGTCAACCCCATCAAACCTCAGGCCTGAATAGACCTGTCATGTGAAAGGGAAGGCAGGCGGTGATGGAAGAGGACCAAGTATCTCGGCACAGCAGTGCCCTGTTTTCCTCTCAGACTTTCATGTGCCTCCTAACAGGTGGTCCTTTGAGGAAACACAGGACAGGGATGATAACGGAGCACTCTGGGTGGCATTCTGGGTTTTAAGCACACTCTCTTGTGTGTGATAAATAACCTCCGTGAACAACACAGCCTCCTGCTAGAGCCTGTGTTATACATGACTGTGTGTAGTAGGTAGGGCACAGCAGGCCAAGCATCTGTTACTGGGGCGGTGGGAGGCCAAACGAGCGGCCTGAGGCCGATGAGGTTCGTTCCCAAATGAGATAAAACACCATTTGAACGGCAATGTTTAAACAGTGACTGCTGGGGAAAAATGCAGGGAAAAACTTTAATGGCCTTTGATTTGTTGGTTGAAGGAATAAAAATGTTAAAGGTGTTTTCTCATTTAGCTTCATTTCTGTATTTCAAAAAACATGTTGTCACTTATTATTATTTCTATGCACCAATCAGGATTTAGCAATATTTAAATCAGGATGTGAAGACAGTTGTTCTCTGAACTTCAATTGTTCCTTATTTAGTCGTGAATTTTTACAGTTTTACAGGAAAATAAAGATGTTTTCAGTCCAGTTCTCAAGGGCTTTAAATAAGACATATCTATATCTTTTAATAAAATACTGTATATTGAAATATATATTGAAAAGCAAAGTTATTGTCTTGAAAAAATCAACACAGAGCTTTGTCAGAGAAGGGTTTTATTGCCATTGCAAAGTATGGACGACTGGAGCATGTGATTCAGCCTGAGGACTAACATGAGGTGATGGTCGCGTTAAGTTCAACCAATTATTTAGTTCTTTAAAAAAAGATACAAACAAAAAACATGCGGTGCTGAACACAAGTATGTTTTAAAGGAGCCCGTCACTGTACACAAGGGACTGGCAGCTATTCAGAAAATCAGCATGGGTGAAATCGCTTCAGCTTTAAAATGACAACATCTTCACTCTTGACTTTGATGTAATGCTTTGCTCCTCTGTAACGTTATAATAGCACTAATGATACTTATGCCACTAAATTACTTGTTAAGCTTCATTAGAGTCAAAAAGAAAATCAGAAACAGGTATAAAAAAGTGCTAATGATGCAATTTAGCAAAGTAAAAGCAACATAATGTGAAATACAGATATTCTTGTGTCACATTTGGTCTGTGTGTGTTCATCATCCACACTCTTGGGTTTATATACCATGGCCGTGTCTAAAATCAGGACGTCCCCTAAGAAGAGCAGAGGATGATCCTGATATCAGGGGAAATTTACAGTGCAGAAGTAATAAGTGAGCAAAACTCAACAAATACACAATTTAGACAGCTCCACATCTCAGTGTGACCTCAGATCTTCAGGTTATGGACAAGTGAGCTCAGCAATATGAGAGGAGAAATCAATTCTACAATTTGAGGAAGGCCAAGCATAGAAGCTAATATTTGGGTTATGGTTAACATTTTGTAGAAAAGACAACGTGTGTGTGTGTGTGTGTGTGTGTGTGTGTGTGTGTGTGTGTGTGTGTGTGTGTGTGTGTGTGTGTGTGTGTGTGTGTGTGTGTGTGTGAACCAAAAGCTTTAATAAGCACAGTGAAACAGTGTGAGATGGCCACCAGGGAGACATGCATCAGAGCAGAGTGAGATAAGTATGAAGCGATAGGTAATCTTGCAAGAAATTGCAAAGGGGGCACTATTGGAGGCTGGATGATTAAGCTCTGATGAGATCAGAGACCTCGCTCCAGTCTGTGATCAATCGGACAGTCCCTTAAGCATGGCGGCACTTGGGTGACACACTGGTTATGAAAATGTACTTAACAGAGAGCGGACCCCGATCTGACGAGCATGGTGAGCAGGAAAGGCAGCGAGGCAGAGCGGGAGGCGACCCTTGTACTAAACTGCTGTATGTGCGCATCTTTTAGCTTCACCTGCTGTGACACCAAAGCTCCAGGAGCCATCTGCTCCTGTTGTTTTATCTCTCATGGCAACCAGCAGGGCCATAAGGATCCAGCAAACAAAGGCTCCGAAAGCAGAGCTGTCATGACAGGCAGAGGCTGTCTTCCTTTTCCTGGCCACATGCAGCGACACAAGGTTTCAATCAGGAAAAAAAAAAAAAAAATCTCCTGTCGATTAATGAGAAGAACGTCCTCCTCCATCTATTAATCAGGCTTTTCTCAACACACGCTCAATTTGCGAATTTATTACAGGCTGTCAAAGAGAGACCCACAGGTCACTTCGGGAGTGTGTGGCTGCACAGGAACAAGCTAAATCTCTCATTTCAACATGGTTCACTGAGCAGCAGTCCAAGTATCTGCTTTAAGCAGGCATGACAGATAAGAAGAAGAAGAAGGGGAGGGAGCCAAGATCAAATATAACAGTCACAAAGACAAACAAATGTATCTTCTGTTGTGTCACAAATACAGTTCAGCTTTGCTCCTGTCTGTCATCAAGTAGCAATGCTGAATTTTTGATGCATAAACACTTCCCTTTATATGTCTGATCTAGTGTAAAATACTTCTCGTTTATGCCACAGAATTACCATAAATATCAGCTCAATAACAAGCACCCAAATTACAGCTCTAGTTAATGCCTCTGCATAATAAACACCTCTGCCAAAGCTGCAGTTAACACCATAAAACTTCATTTCCTTAAGGGCCAATACGACTGACTTCAGCAATATAAAAGCTCTTTGTCTCCCAGAATCCTCAGCAAAACAATATTGGTGAGATTCACACATCGACCGGGGAGGCTTTTTGCAGCTTTTAGGTGTGTATTAGATGGTAAAGGCAAGCGACACGGGGTGATAAAAAACAAGAGCCATAAGGAAGGTCCATCTGTCATCAAGTGAGCCGGAGCAGAGAGCGCAGAGACGCGGAGTGATTCACTGGTAATTTGGTTGCAGGTACAACAGATGTGGGGCCAGACCAGAACATTGTCACTGATGCATGGCAACATCAGCGGCATCCTGCAATGAGGCCCTTATCTCCCCTTAGAGTGCACCAAGGCCTGCACACACACACACACACAGACACACACACTGAGAGATTTCCTCTCTATTGCAATCAGTGCATGCACACAAATACACACTCACAGCGGGGAAACCTCCTCCAGACACCTACATAGAGGCATGTTCCAAAAATGCTGTGAGACACATAAAGCACCAGAAGCGCAGCAAGAGGCGTCCCACAGAGAGGAGAGAGAATGAGAGAGACAAAAGGGGAGGGGGAGGAGGAGGAGGAGGAGGAGGAGGAGGAGGGGAAAGTGAGAAGAAAGCAGAAAATAAGATGTAATGCTGAGAGAGAGAGGGAGAGAGAGACAGAGGAGAGCAAGAAAGAAAAGAAAGAAAGAAAGAAGTGAGACAGAAACAGAGAGGGAGGGAGAGGAGAGAAACTGAAATCAAAGCACAAGAGAGGGAGGGAGGCAGAGGGAGGATTTATCCTGTCTTAATTAGAACAAAGTGTCAGTGGCATCTTTCATTTCAGTGGCAGATAAGGACACCAGCTGAATCCCCTCAAAACGCACAAAAACACGACAAAGCCCTGGCTCCTGAAACCAACAGCAAAACTTGTTCTTTGCTCGACCGCGAAATCTGGACACCTGGGTCTGTATCTGGACATTCAGCATGGGAACAGTTTGACCGGTCAGCGGGGGGAGACACTCCTGTTTAGAGATGATCAAGTGAAGCATGCAAACGCATTATATGAACCCCCCCCCCCCCCCCCAAAAGTTT
>CM076649.1:392400-417213 GCA_038496675.1 Rachycentron canadum | reverse complement strand
TTTCAGTTAAATGAAATTAAAACACAGTAAAAAAAAAAAAAAAAAAAATGCTCTTTATGTTCTGCAAAATCTCATCTTCTCTCATGGTCCCATGTCCTGGAACAGAGGAAATAATCCTTCAACCTATAAAATTAAGCCCTCATCTTAACCTTTTTACATAAAGGCATAATAGAACCAACATATTTTAATACAGAAAAGCAATAAACTCACAGTTAGACTTGAACTTCAGATTTTCTGAAAACATTGACTAATAATTTTTGTGAAAATGTATATATATTTAGTTTCGTCAATTATCACATCACATGCAATTACCATTCCCTCTGTAGCCAATAAAGCTGCTCATCTACCACCTTATCAAGTTCTGAATGACTGAGCAGGTCTCACCCAAACCAGGGTGAGTCACTAAAATAATGGCAGCACAAAGGTTCCTACAACCATTTGCATATTATATATATATATATATATATATATATTGAGCTAATTCAAAACAATTGAAAAGATGTCTTTAACTGCTCTGCTGCAGCTGGTCGTGATCATTCAACCTCTCGGAGGTGATCGATTCCCTGACAGCAGAACAGCAAATCATCATTTTACAGTAAAATTGTCAGTCACCTTGATTTGTACAAATTCTCTGCAGCTAATCCAGTTTTGAATTACAAATGCTTGAAAGATCTTCTACAGGAGTCACTCACAAGAAGAAAGAGCCTCTGATAAACAGCTTGTAAGTCATGTTTCATAGTTGTATTTGTATTTGTATTATGTATTTCAGGTTTATGTTAAACACACAATAAGATATTAGATTCATAGTGTATATAATCTTTTTTTTAAAGCCACCTGTTATGAAATTGCTAGAACTAGTCTAGGACCCCAGTGCAGAGACAGGCTCAGAGACGCCAGCAACTGATTAAACAAGATTCTTTAAGGTAAAGTGCAGGGGAGGTCGCTTGCTGAATGGATCCAGGGAGCCCAGGGCAGGAGGTCCACTCAAGCAGTCTAGAGGCTGAGACCAAGTGTAGAGGAGAGTAGACCGGAGACACAGCACGAGGAGGCAGCCAGGTGGTTCAGGCACAGATAGATGGCATAGGTAGCAGAGGTGGACACAGAAGGGATCCAGGTGAGGAACTGCACACAAAGAAGAATAGTCAGCACGAGCACTGGAAACTAATATTACACTAGAGGTCATAGCCAAAACACGAGAGAGACTGGGGCCTTGCGTTACCACGAGCATATCGGCAGATCTGATAGGAGACAGGTGTACCTGGAGCTCCAGCTGTGCAACGCCTCTGCAGAGGAAGAACACACACACACACACACACACACACACACACACACACACACACACACACACACACACACACACACACACACACACAGCACAGAGGAAGGCAGACTGGGGAAAACAAAGAGACAAGAAACATTAGGAAGACTGGAGGTCGCAGGGGGAGCTGTGACACCACCAATGGTTACAATGATGGTCTGAGCAGATTTCATTTGTGTTCTCACACCAAATACAGCATAATGATTTATGTCTGCTTTTTAAATATGGATACTTAATGGACATGACGCATTTGTAGCATAAGATGTGTCTGAGCTTCTTCTAATTGAAAAAGCATCTATTTCATGCTGCTGAGAAAAGCAGCTGGCTACCATGACAACTGGAAATCTGCCATAGTAACAGCAGCTCATGCTGCTTTGTCATATGAAGGTGTTGTTGGACTGTAGCGTGCAACAAATTAATCCACCTGGCACCTTAATGATTACTCTGTCGACGATTATAACAGTGTTGGCAGTGTAATGACATCCAGTTCAGAAATAGAATAGCATGGTTTCAATCGCAATGTTATGTTTAATGTGTATCTCAGTTTCAGCACAAGAAGTCCAGTGTGTTTTCAGTAAAACTTTATTTTTCAGTGCATGAACGGAACACCATGTCAAGGTCATAATCTGTCCTCTTCAATCCATTTTTAAATATTTTCTCTCTCTCTTTTTTTTTTTTTACATAAAAAAATAATGGAGCGATTTTAATATACCTCTATTTTTTTTTCTCCCCGAAAGAGCACTCAGCAAGTATTTATAAAGGTGCTGTACAATGTACAAACATTTACATCTACTGTCTACCTACAGAATGTAGAAGATACCACAAGGATTGTTTTTCTAATGAAGCAATGCAAGGCCACAGTATGATACAGAGATGAACATACAAAATGGTCAAAGTAAAATTGAAAAGGAGAAACAACAGTGCAGGAGACATATATTGAAAAGGGCATTATCTGACTCTGGACCAGAATGAACTGCCTGTGCCTGACACTCAGGGTTGGATTTACTCATTCAACCAACCAACCTATTGCACAAAACCCTACCACTGATTGGCTTATAGCATATCCTTGAGTGCACTGGTTCCCAACCTGTGGGCTGCAAAGGTACTACAGGTGGGTCGGAAAATCATCAAAATCGTTTGCAAAACAGCATCATTTTTTTCCATTAAAAAGGAAAGAGTCACAGGAAAGATGACTGAATCAACAAATGAGTCCCCACATGAGCACCCCACCAAAAAAAGAAAAACTGAGCTTCCTCTGTTTGTTCGATCGTAATATTTGACCTCTATATTCTGACAAGTGTGACGTGGGCAGCCAACAATTTTAGGTTTTTTAAGTGGGCTGTGATTTGGAAAAGGTTGGGAACCACCGCTCTAGTTAACCTGAAAACTCCCTTTTAAAATCACAGACTCTTATCACAGTCAATGACAGACCTTATCCACCACTTGACTTTATCATGTTTGCTACGATACTGTGTTCCCTGAGCTCATCTGAATATGTCGAAATCTCATACTCTCTCTTTGTACATGAAAGAATGCAGAGTGTATTTAATTTCCTCAGATTTCACAGCAGAGGTTTGAAAAGATTAATTAAATAACCATGAGCTGTGGATTTCTCATTTTAACAGATCACACTTAAACCAATTGTTTATCTTAGCCATCAGCTCAATCACCAGTGAAAAGCAACATGCTCAGTGTCTCTGTCAACCGCCGCATCACTCTCTGAACTCCACTATCCTTTCAGCTGCCCTGGCACATAAGGATTCACGAGTACATGATTTTAAAATCCTATTTTGTCTTGTCGTGATAGGGAAAGATAAAAACAACCAGGGGTATAACTAAAAACTGACAGAGTATTATATAAATCGCAATTTTGGCCTTAAACAGTGAACCTTTTAGAAAAAAGAAACAGCTTTCTAAAATAATGATGATAATAATAATAATAATAATTAAATGGCAATGCATTGGTAGCAAGTCAACATCACGAATTAAATACAACTCATGGTCATTCTGTTACTGTTATGCTACAAGGGCAGATGCAGTGCAATGTAATTCAATAGATATTTTAAAGTTAGAATCTGCAAAACATGACACATTCAAATATATATATTATATTATATTTCACAATGAGACACGTTTTGAGCGATTGCAAACATTTGGTACAGCGGTTTGCACGTTATCTATACATTTCATGAACTACAAAGATCCATGGTAAGTCCTACCACTGAAGTACATTGGAAATAAGGTGAAAGCTCAAATAACATGGGACAAATCTTTGAAGTCTATATCAAAATGTGGAATGGCTTGGTACAGCTACATATACATATATTCATCTATCATCTCAATAAATTACACACTGGTTGGTTATCATACACATGGTAAACAAGATCTCAAACCACAAGTTTCTGGTCTTTTTAATGATTCTGTTTGTATGGAGGAGAGTCATGTCTATAACCACAGAACAGTCTAGAGTCCCCGGTAAAGTGAACGCTTGCTGGGTTGTATTTGAAATCTGCCTGGTGTTCAGAATGAGAATTATAAACAAGAAAAGGTATCATCCTCATTGATGTGCAGAACACGTGCAGTAAAACAAAGAGAAGGACCGACTGCATGCAGTTGAGCAAACCTTTAAGAAAAAGACAGTCAAAATATCCCACGATGAGGCCGAGAGCAAAATTAAACCCTGGATGAGAGTCACACTTGGTGTATACTACAGGGGAGAGGCGCAGGCCTTTCTCCTTTCTTTGCATATGAGTCATTGCATTGTAATGGGTGAAGTGCTGTTGGTAGTCGTTGTTCCACAGGAGGCTCCCAGGATTGGCACATATTCACATTTCAAAATGTCTTGTCTGACAAGGCCCTGAGCACACTGCACATGCTGAAATCCCACATCAAAGATGCTGAAGCAGCGGACAAGGCAGAGGGGAGCTGCTACATGCCACTCGTGATGCCACAGAACTCCCAAAAAAAGACCTCGTCAAAAGACAAATCTGCACATGGTCCAAAGGTAATAAAAGTGGCACCATGTTGCGCTTCTCTTTTTTTTATGGAAGAACTCAGGAAAACAATCCACTGAAGGTACTGATAAATATTCCATGACGCTGCTCAAGTCAGAGTGATTCAATATTCTATCACAAAGGGTCACGTAGAACCTCTGCCTGGGAGAGGATTTTGGCTGAGCTGGGCACTTTCCAAGGGCCAGGGCTAATAGGTCCCACTGGGCTCTGCTGGGTCCCTGGTATACTGTTTATAGAGGCCACAAAGTCTTCCTTACTACCACCTTCTTGTCTTCCTTTTGCCTCTCTCGGCGAAACTACAGAAGCTTTTCTTGTCCATGTCTCTTTAAAGGACAACAAAGATTCTCTTTTGGTGGTAGTCTCTTTGCTTCTGTTCCTGTCCCCTGCAGGTTTGCCGTTTCCATTAAAATCTCTCCGCCCTGAGTCTTTACCTGTACTTTTCTCACTCTCTCTGACTAGATGAGGGGACGTGCTGTGGTGGTGAGATTGTCCTACCTCTCTCCTTTTAAAGCTTTCGGGCTTGATCCTTTCTCCCCTCCGTTCCATCTCTCTTCCTTGTGTGTATCTTCCGATCTCGATGTTCCCCCCTTTGCCATTTTTCCTTTCATGATTCAAGCTCTCTCTGCTGGAGGAGTCCTTTAATCTCCTCTGAGGGCCTTGTTGATGCTCTGCATGCTGCAGGGCTGAAGCCACTTGCTGTCCAGCTTGAGGAGACATCCTAGGGCTTGTGGATTGTGTTTTTGTGTGTGTCTGAGACATCCTGTTCCTGCTCAGTGTTTCTTCCCGTGCCTTACTCTCAGTCTTTTTGGGACTGTGATGTTGCTCTTTGGCTTTAGGAAATGTCTCCCCTGTTTTCTTTGGGCTGCTTAGCTCTCTGGAGTCTTTTGTGGGCCTGGTCCTCTTGTAGAAGTTCATATGCTCAGCAGAGGCAGGAGAAAGCCTTTCTACCGCCTTCTCTGCCCACTCTCCACTCTCCTTCACTGAGCTTAAACCCCTGCTGCTGCGGGGCTTCAGGCCTTGTGGGGAACTGGTGCTCCAGCTCTGGGAGTGTTTCAGTTTGCTGGAGAAGGGAGAGGACACAAAGATGGAAGCCCCGGGGGAATATGGGGAGGATTGGGGGGATGTGTCAGAGAAAAACACCTCTCTGGGGTAGCTTGTGGGTGAAATGAGTTTTTGATCATGTTGACCTGGAAGAAAAGCACACACTTTACATGTAGATGCAAGAATATTAGATGTGCCAAATAAAAGACTGAGAGAGGGAAGTAAGATTACAGTATATTTTAAAGGTTAAAAGAAGGGAACACACGAGAAATAAACTAATTACCAAGGTAAAAGAGAAGAGGCCAGTAAAAGCAGTGAAGATGTTAGTGTTGGTGCTCAGTGTAGTAGCACACAGTAGAGGAAGCAGTACTACCTACATCAGGGGCAAGAGAAGAAGAACCAAAAGGAAGCAGATGGTTAGAGATTTAATGAATACATAAAAAAACTCAGCAAAGGAAGCACAATGAAATCAATAAGGGTGGCACTACGAAATAGGCTACATCAATAAATGGATGAAGTCATTATCATTAGCTAAACATTAGGCAGATTTATGGATTCTGTGTTTATTGAACTCCTGTCATCATTCTCTCTGTGTTAAGATGTTTGGGAAATAAATCCAATTCCAAATGCCAACTAAAGTTTTATTATCAACATTAATCAGGTTACGAATGAGGACAACTTTTAAAATTTAGAAAGAAATTTTGCAAAATAGCAGCAAATAGGAAGTGGTCAGTTTAGCTTAGCTTAGTATATAGATAGGAAAGCATTGAGCATAAACACAGCCGGACTAGCTTTTTCCTACAGCTTTAGTTCTTAATGCTGAGCTCAGGAAATTAAGCTGCAGGCCCCAGCTACATATTTAACAGAAATACATGAGCAAGGTAGCAATCTTTTCATCTAACTCTGACAAAATTGAGTGTGGGAATGTGTCAAGCTATTTCTTCAAGAGTACAAAATACTAAAATCAAGATGATAACTCTTTAGAGGACATCTCTGTATTGCACATTGCATTTTTCATTGAATAAATTGTTTGAATATTGTACTTACTGCCCTCTTGAGCCAGGCCTGCCCCAGGTCGCAGCAACAGCACCACTTTGTTTCCTCCTGCCTGGATCAGTTCAATAGCCCGTGTATGGGAAATGCCACGTGCAGGCTCCCCATTAATCTCCACTATCTCATCTCCAACCTGTCAGCAACAGAGAAAATGCAGTTCTAAAACAGAAACACACCCACCAACACTTTGCATATTCTGCTTAGCATGCACACACAATCAAAGATAGAGAAGCTGTATGGACACATAAACAAGCATAATTAAAGAATCTGAATTTTACACCACACGCGCGGAAACACATACATGCACACACGTACAGCAAAGTAATACCCTGGAGGTATCCTCTATTATTGGAGATGACAAAATAACTCAGGATAAACTGTGTAAACATGTCAGTCTGTTAGGCTCTAATCAGAGTTGACACCCCTCACCACCCTTGGATAGGCAAAGTCATGCCCAGAGATCACAGTCTGGCAAGGATAAGATTGATTCCCTCTAGGAGCCTCTATTCTGTTCCCTCACTGTATTGTCTTCCTGCTTATATTAATAATAACAATGTGATCATTTCATCCCTGCGGGGAAATTCTAATTCTGATGAATATCCTCTGTGGTATAGATACAGGGTCAGTGCACCTATAGATTTATGTACATTCTCTCTCACACTCAGTTACAGGGCGACCTTCCTAGAAATGTATCAGTATTTCACTCAAGGACACTTAATAGACAGAGGGACACTTGCTAACATGATGGCTTAAACCTGGGTGAATGGACAGATAAACAGAGTGACAGAATCATAGATAGAAAAATGAGATATAACAATAGATTCTATAGCCCTGCATCACAGCAGCCAAACCACAGGGAAAATAAAACAGATTAAAGACTTGCTGAAGTCGTAAAGAAACAATTTTTAAAGAAATCTGTATAGAAATAAACATCAAATAAAGACTGTGTGGAAATTTGCTGCTCAGCTATATCTATATCTGTGGCACGAGACCCTGAATTACTTTGCTTCATAAAAACAATGAAACTGCAAACACATTATCGCTGAAAGCATCTACAACACTATACCTTCAACACTGCAACTGGCAGTTGTTGAAACACTTCATTAGTTTAATCTCAGATGCATCCAGCACACGGCAACAGAAATCATATTTCCTCTGATTTACCTCTCCCCTCCATAAAGTACTAAATGTGCAAAATTAGATTTCAGCAATGTAATCATTTGCATAATAGCACGCCAAACTGTATCTAACAACATTGAGTGTAACCAAATGAGCTTCCCAAGAATGCATCGACTTTTATTTAATCAAGTAACATCAGATATCAAGTTGTTTTCCAGATGTTTCTTGACTGCCTGTGGTGACATCTGTTTGTTAGTCAGTTGATCTGTCTGTCCACTTTGGTCCAGACTGAAAAAGCTCAACAAGACTTGACCCTTGACCTCTGCTGCAGACAAACCACCAGGCGAAAAGTTCTATGTTTTCCTGTAGCTCAAATTTTCCACACTAGATATCTCATAATCTGTTATTCAAATTTCATTGAAATTGTCCAAGAACATCCATTATCCCTTTAATGAACTAATGACCTTTCCCTCGAGAAGCCCCCTGAGGACAAACCTCACATTCTCAGTTCTCCATCCAACACTGAATATTACGGGATATAATGAATACTGCAGCTTCCTGGGGACATGAGTCATGCTTTGGATGTTTTGAATCTATTGTCTGTCCATATGGGCAGGGGCAAACTTTTCACACATTAAGGGTTCATCACAAATGTTGTATCCAGTCATGACTATTACAAAAATTTCAGCAAGCCCAGCACTACAGGGGATATTTGTAAGCCTTCTCTGTCGCCGAGTGTGGTTTCTTGCCGGGAGCAGGTGGTGGTACTATCGATTGACAAGAGCTTCAGCCCTGGCTGTTTTTACAATGCAAGAGGTTATAATCTGAACAGCTCTACGTCCACAGTGAATTGCTATCGGAAAGTGATGAGACATGGCAGGGCTAGTTGGTTAGCGTGCTACCTTCAGTAGAAGAAAATACGTGAAGAGTTAATATCGGCACTGCTTTTCACTGCTGCACCCATGAAGTTTGATGCTGGACTCACAACATTTCATCTAAACTGGTAAATTAACAGCTATTAATGCTGATGTTAGATATGTAGGAAAAACAAAAGTACCTCAGATTGCCCCTTTCTTCGTTTTTTTTCAGTTCATGTTGTCAGTCAATATCAAAAAACTGTCTCTCCCAGTTTAGAGTTGAACATAAAAAAACATTTTTAATTATAAATCCAATAACAGCAGGAGCTCTTACATGGATCCTTCCATCCAACTGAGCAGGTCCATCCTCTGCCAGTCTCAGGATGTAAAGGCCCATGTTGTACTCTGTCCCCCCTCGCAGACTGAAGCCAAAGCCCCTGGGACTCCTCTCTAACTCCACTGTCAGACAACCCTACAGAGAACAAGCATAAAGAAAACACTGCAGTCATTAATACACTCACATACAGACACACAAAGACAAACAGAAACATTTCCACACACATGCACAAACACATCTACATACATATAGACAAATACATACCATATTGTCAATAAATATTAAAAAGAGAAAACATTTCTCAGTGAAGGTGCCGTTTGACAAACCTTCTTGTCTTATGATTTCAAGTTTATTTAATCATCTGTTTAACCAAAAATTGGCCTGAGATCAGTGATGTCTCATCAGACAGAGTTTTCTATTGAATAAAGATGGCCTCAGTGATCCTGGCTCTTCACAGTATAAAGCTGCTCTATTTGAAATTATAATGAATGCGCTACGCCTGAATTGAATTTACCTGCTCATTGCATAACAACAAAAAATAACCAAGAGCAATACACTGTATTCTTTTCTTTTCTTTCTTTTTACTTAGTCATAAAGATCACAGCTTATATTACCTGTTACATACATTTTGCTATGAGTGGCTTTAACCTTCAGATAGTGGCTCAGACAATATACTGTATAACGGACAGAATAAGAGGATTATTCATACCTGGTTGGTTCCTGTCACACACAGCGTCCCCTGCTCACTAAGTGGAAGAGTTTTGTGGTCAGACCAGTTGACTCCCTCTCTTTTCTCCTCCAGGTCAAGGTTATATCTAAAATAAATAACACGTGTATTTCCTCACTCACACATGCTGTAAACAGCACGCTGCAGGTCACAGACTGAAAAAGCCATTATGCAAAACAGAAATTCTAATTTAATGCCAGAGGAGCTGCATTTTTTTTTATATATAGCTATTTAAATTTTGTTGTGTATATTGTCTATATTGTACACATGATTTTTTTTAAATAACATTTTTTATGTTTATTACACTGGTGTCTTTGTTGAGAGCAATTTCCTTGAGCTGTTTGCTCTGAAGGTAATGGTCCCTCTTTCACACTTCACTTCGTATTGAATGAGGATTTTTTTGTGGTTATGATAATTTGCCCATTCAGTTAGCAACATAACTACAGTGATACCACATTCTTGCTGCATATTCTGTCAAGATCTGAATAAACCCTCCTCACACTAAACATGGAGGGGGGAGCTGTAACTTTATAGTGAAAGTTGAGTTGACCATTCAAATCTGGACAGGAAAAAAGCTGCATAATAATTTTCTCAGTGCTGCCTAATGCGACATGTTTTGTAAAGGTACATTTTGAGTTCAAAAACATGCAAGAACACAGTACATTAATTAGCTGGATAACTGGTGGTTACCCAATGTTTTTATCAATCAATATCCCCTAAACTGACACAAATTAGACCACAGACCAGATGATTTTAACCTAGGATTCTTCATCTAATAAAATTGTTGCTTTTAAATGCTTTATCACGTAAAGTGTTTGGAACCCATGACCAAAACGTTTTGTCATTGTGTTTCTTATGAATTGAATTGTATTGAAAATAAATTACTCCCCTTTTTGCAGGGAACCTTCATCAAGGAGTCAAAATCTACAAGTACTGCTTGCTTTTTTGTTTTTATTTTGTGTGTGAGTGGATCCTTACCGTTCATCCTGAAGTGCTGACCTTTGTCCCATGGCTCTGTGCTGAAGGGCCGGACTCTGTTTAGCTGAACTTGCTCCGGATGGAGGACCCTTGTACTCTGAAATACATTTTGATGAAACTTTTAACCTGAAAACAATTCTGCCAGTAAAATTATAAGCATTTCTACGATGCATACAAATGATTTTGTTTTATTCTCATTCATTCAATCGTTTAACAGTCCCATTTTTCAAATGGAAAATACCTCAATTTGGAATTAAATTCTTAACACCAACACTAAAATATTCATACCTTCTTATTGTAAGCACGGTTAATTGCTTTGATTATTTGGCTGCAAAAGTAGTTTCCTCCATTTGTTTGATAATGAAGTTTAAGAACTGGATCACAAGACTCAAACACAACTATAACAAATGCAGATGTGGGCACCAAGAGTCGTACTCACCGTCCTCAGGAACAACAGTGAGGGTGACAACATTGCCAGCATCCTTGATAAGCTGAACAATGTCATTGTGAGAGAGCTCAATGATGGAGCGCCCGTTGACTGCTGAGATACGATCTCCGACATGCAGCAGGCCACAGCGGTCGGTGGGACTGCCTTCAATGATTCGGCCAATTTTGTGTGGGATAACTGAAAAGGCAGACATCAGGAGAATTGAGGGATCTATTTGAAATATGCAGTGTTTATAATGTATTAAAACTTGCCATAACATCTGCGTATCTGAGACCCATTAGTCTTTCTCCTGCTGTCTTTTATGTGTATGTACTGGAGCATTTAATAATTAATAAAAAAAGTGGCCTAAGCAATGTATCACTTGCAGAAAGTCAAACATGAGTTCTGATCATTCTTATCAGAAGGATCAAAGCCAAACCAAAAAAAAAAAAAAAAAGCGCAAACTTAAAACATAGAGGAAGAACATTGATGCAGGATCTAAGACACTTGACCCTCACCTCCATGTGGGGGTTTGCTCTTGGATGTGAGGATCACAAAGCCGAAGCCTTCAGTGTCCTTGCGGTGGAGTGTGATGTCAAAAGACTCGTGGTCCAGAGCGCTGGGCATCGGTAGGCGAGGTAGCTTGGGAGAACCGTTCACCAGCACTGGAGCCATTTCCTGAGCCTCTTCGTCTGTGACATCTGATTTGAAAATGACAGAGACACTGGTGTTTTTCTGTTTAGAGCAATTTTTTGTGCATTTGTGTCCTGAAGGCTTTAACAGAATAGTGTAGAGATTCTGTGCTACTGGTGGATATGTAGGTGGAGTGATAACTACATAAACATTATGTGCAGGGCTTTTATTTTTGAAATCCATAACTGAGGCGATGATCCTTCAGATCATTTCAAGATTTCACTTGTAGTAAAAAAAACAAAAAAAAAAAACAAAAAAAACACATCCAGTTCTGAGTCACTTTTACTTGGTTTTCCCACTGATTGACTGTGAGCCTTTAAGTTGTCCTCCTTTTGATCCGCTATACCTGCTTTGTGCTAATGTTTACTGCTGAGTTCAGTTTCAGTTCATGCCTCTGTGTTTAACAATAAGACTGCTGCTGTTTCTGTCATCATTTCCTTCGTGTCAGAGGACTTTTCTCAGGACAACCCTGTGTGACACTGGACGTTCAGAGCAACATAGTGTTTATGAAGCTGGAACAGTTTTTTTATTTTTCTAAACAAGACACAAGCTAAACATAGCGCTGCTCTGCTTGTTGCTTACCTCTGTAGATGACCTTCCTGCGTACGGTCAACATAACTTGACCATTACGGGCTGCATTGGTCATCAGATCCAACACCTGCTTGTGTGAACGACCTTTGACCATCACACCATCAATGCCAATGAGCTCGTCTCCAGCTCTCAGACGACCATCCTTCTCTGCAGCTCCGTTGGGCACAATGGCCCCAATGTACACCTGTGGAAAGACATTCTGATAGAGGGTTAGTATAATAGAGAACTGGCCATTAAGAAAATAAAAATCATTATAATTATTAAGGCATATAAAACTTTCTTACGAGCTTGTAAAGTCATTTCAGCGTTACACGTTGATAACTTTTATAACCTTTTCATAATAAAGATTAAAATGCTTAAAATACACATAGCAGAGTGTTATATATACTCACTGGCTGCTGTGGACCTTCTCCTCCCAGGACACGGAAGCCAAAGCCTGTTTCAATATCTCTCTTCAGAAAGACATCTATGTCTTTGGTGTGAGGCTCTGTGGATGAGTAATACCCTATTACTACTGTGTATGAGATCAAGGATTTAAGTTGAACTAAGGACTTAAGGGTAAAAAAAGAAAAAAAAAAAAACAACTTATGAGGGCAAGTGGTGTTGGTCAACACTTACGTCTGCTCTCCAGCAAGGCTTTGGACTTCAGGTACATTTCTGTGGCATCTCGTTTGGGGGAGTCAGCGGAGCGCAGGGTGCTTGTGTTGGAGTGGTAGGGCAAAGCCTGGGGAGCCGTGTCAGTGATACCATCCAAAGTCTCTGTGCTGGCCGTCATATCCTGTCTCTGAAAAGAAGAACGTGTCACCAAAACCATGAATTGCATCAAAAATGACCATTTTTGAACAACACATGATATTCACCGATGAATACTGCACATTTATTGATGGCTTCTGCAGTTCATTGCAGAAAAATTGCATCTAATGGTGATAGATTACCAAGAGCAATAAAGGTCAAGTCATTGTGTGTGTTTTTTTTAATATGGACTGGTCTAACTTTACATTCCTCCTATTGTGTTGAGGGTTAAGGGATTGGATTTCAATGTAATATAAAATCCACAGGAAAAACTAAAGATTTCCCCATGGCTGTGACAGGTCCATTCAGGCAGAAAGGGCAACTTCTTTATCTAAAACTGTTGTATTAATAATAGTGCCATATCTAAAGAGGCTCATCCATGCTTCATTACCATTGCAATCCCCTGACAATAGCCCTAAGAATACAAATACTGAAAGGAAGTAATTAAGACCGTTTTTCATAGCAAACAAAAGGAGGCGCTCGGAAACATAATCAATATTCAAATTTATTGCTATCATTTAATTCGATGCAACAGAGGCTTACTGGTTAAGCTGAAGGACAAAAAGCTTTGAAATTAAATTGAAGGAAGAGCCCCCAAGGGAAAAACAATAGTGAGGAAATTGGAAAAGATATGTTTTAACTCACAGGCTTGAGACTCTTCACAGGGGATGTTTGACCTATGGAGAGACACGGATAGACAACAGAAATATAGTAAGAATGCAGATACGCTTTGGAACAACAACCATCACTGAGCCATCAGCCACCAGATGGCACTGCCTCTCTGACTGAGAAAACAACACTAGTGAGCATAAAAATAAACCAGTGAGCTGCTCTAAACTCAAGAGGTGTACTGACTGAAGAATGCTCCATTTGGGAATATACATCCATGTGCGATTAAACTTACATAGAGAATATAAAGGTAGTACATTTGCTGGAGGCTGACTGCAAGGTGCAGGCCTGATGCAGAGCGAAGGAAATGGATGAGAGCATTAGAGATTCATGCATATAATTCAATGACCGATAATTTTCTTTCCTCTCTCTGTATAGTACACCCACACGTTCCATCTCAAGCGCTCAGATTGTTCCCTACAGATCATCTCTTACAGCCCCCTCCTCCCCCCTCCTCCCCTCCCCACATTAACTGGATTAACAAACACTCCTTCTGGAGCCTGCAGCCCTGTGGGGCCGGACCAACACTTGGTGTGATGAGGGGTTAAGTGGAGCCTGACGCAAAAGGGGAGACATGGCATCATTTTTCCACTTTACGGCAAAGTTCCCAATCCAGCATGAGCGTTATCAAAGGCATGAAATAAGACATAATGAACATGTCACACACCTGAAACGCACCCACCCACAACACCCATTCTCTAAGGCCTGGTCCTCTGTTCTATGTGATGTTCACCACTCTAACACATGGATCCTCTTCAAAGCCAAAGGACATTGTCTAATGAGGGTTAAAGCTGGCATTAGTTCTTCATCCGGGAGGGCTGAGTGAGGTTGAGTCCAGCTCTACTTTGACTGTGAGCTCATGCAGTGCGACAGTAGAGTAGGACACAGTGATGGTGGCATAGCAGTGAGGGTGAGTAGAGTGGGTGTTTGGTAGAGGAAAGAAAAAGTGAGAGAGGAGGGTTGCGGCGCAGCTGCGGGGAGGAGGCCCCTGGGGACCTTCCCTCTATAGCCATTTAGCCATGGATCTTTAAGGGGCCATGGATATAGAGGCATGCAGAAATCCCCTGCGCTCTGCTGATGATCAAAGCCAATCCGGAGTTCATCGACTTGCGCACTGAATCCCTGGGGCGGCTGTAGATGGATGTAGGAGACATTTGAAGGGTGCCTCCCCTCCTCCCTCTCTCCCTTGGAATCAAGCACATCCCCACACTTATGTAATTCCCACTCTCAGACTTGTAACAGACTGCATTATGCCTCAATGGGAGTCATCATAAACAGGGGCAGATTGAGTGGAGCCACACACAGGGAATGTTTGTGAGCTGCAGTTTTAGTGTGTCCCTAATGAGAAGTAATAAGACTCTGACAGATCAAGTCTGACCATCATTTACAATGGCTACAGAAATGCAGGTGGTTGTATTCAGCGACAAAAAAAAAAAAAAAAAAAGGCAGCAGTCTCTATTGTGGTGACCTCATACAGGCCGCAGACACACATACACAACCAGCCACAACACCGCCTCACCTCCAGTCAGTATCAGCACTCTGACCTCACCTCCCATCGACACTGTTGAAGTTGTATTGACAGCAACAGCAAATTATGTCACACAAGAGACCATAAAAGCATGAAAATAAAAGAATGGCTACGATGACAGGAGGTGACTGACACAGAGAGAGAGAGAGCGAGAGAGAAAGCGAGAGAGAGAGAGAGAGAGATGACAACAACGTGGATATACAGCCATAGAGAGACAGATGGACAGATGTCTAATTGTTTCAGTCTCTCACCTCCTCGCAGCACGATCACATTGACCTCGCTGCCCACTGGTAAGTCTTTAAGGATGTCCACCACTTGAGCGTGGCTCAGAGTTTGGACATTTTGCCTGTTGATTTCCTTGATGACGTCTCCTTTCTGCAGGCCACGGCACCACTGGGCATCCAGGATCATCTTCACCTTCTGGCCCAGTGGGCAGTCAGCAATTGCAAACCCGAATCCTCCCGGCCCCTTCACCAGTGGCACGCTCACCAGCTCAGGCTGTAGCATCCCAGAGGCCACCTCTCCTCGCTCCCCCTGCCTCCCGTTGGGCATGGCAGCCACAACGGGCCGGCCGCTGGCATCTGTAGTCACGTAGTGGAGCTCCTGAGAGGAGCCATGGAGGACGTCACCTTTTACAAGCAGCGGCTGGCCATTGATGAGGGGCACGGCTGTCACTACCTCTCCACCATGCAGGGCCTGCTGGGGCTGAGCTGCTGTCGGAGGAGGAGGAGGTGGGAGAGGGTCGTCGCTGTCTAGATCCACATCTGGGGGGAGAGGGTAACCACGGCAAAGAACCATATCCACATACTGGTTGATGGGAATGGATTGGAACATCTGCACGACCTCTGGATGAGTCTTCCCCAGCACACACATCCCATTAATCTCAACGATCACATCACCTAAGACAGGGGGAGAAAGGAAGGCCAGTGACATGCGGATTATTTTGGTATTTAATTGAGACATCACTCCAGTACATTTCTTTGGAAAGCTCTTATTCCTTCCTTTGCAAAATGAATCTTACCTCTAAAATGTCCCTTTCCTCTTCACTGCTCTCTCATATTTTCATTTTGGCAGCTCCATGTACCTTTTCCCCTTTCTCTTCAGTCTACCACCCAGTCCTACTTTATTCCTGTCCCTCTTTCACTCGCTTCATTGTTGAACAGATCTGAACAGCACCGTCTGCCACAACTACAACAATGGCTGTAGATTTCTGTCATATCATTGTAACTCTCACACACACTCACAAATACACACACACACACACATATACAAACACACACAGCTCACAGCTGTTGGTTTATGTAGATACCCCCAAGGCAACGGAAATATAAGAAACTAGACAAGAAAGATGTTAGATGGCTTCACACCCACCCACCCACCAGACTGTCAGTTCCTGTTATTGTCCTGTTGAACTCAGGTAAAACTAATCCCTCCAGGTGCGTCATACTTGGTACAATCTGGCTGCAAAAGGATTTCTTCTATAATATTGCAGAAATGAGCAGGTATTACCTCACACATCCTCCTGCTAGCGAAATAGGATTTTAATTGTTTTTTTGAGCAGGAGCACCCTCTCTATCTTGCCCTTTGTTTGCGGGCACTCTTGAAGTTACATCTGCAGTAGCTCCACTCACCGGACGCCATCTTGTTGTCGTGGGCAGCAGGGCCATCGCTGAGCACATTTTTCACCTGCAGAAACTCATCTGTGCGATCACCTCCGATGATGGTGAATCCAAATCCCTGGGAACTCTTCTTCAGCGCTGTGTGGTACATCTCCCCCTTCAGCTGGCTGGGGTCAGCGGTGAAGCCAGATGCAACGCCCTTACCTGTGCACAAAGTATATGGGTGAGCATATGTGCGCGAAATGGCTATGCTTGTAACTAGTGTGGGAGTGGGAGGTGCACTGATGAGGGAAATCCTGACAAGCTTTATCAAACAAAAGTGAAATATCCAAATGGCACTCAACATCAAACATAGTAACACTGATTGATGAATTCCTATCCTTTTTGAAAAGCAGCAAAATCCATCTATGTCTGCATTGAAAGTCAATTATATGCATTATGTGCTGAGGATCAACAGAGTAATTAGTCAGTTCTAATTAACAAGCACAATGTTATGTACCTAAACTAGATAAGCCCAACAACAGAGACCTTTTTTTACAATGCATCTGGGAGAGGACCACAAACAAACAGACAGACAAAATTATATCAAATGTTAGCTTCAGACGCTAATTTATTTGCTTCCTTCCATCCACAAAACTATGGAGCAAAACTGTGATAAAACACCTCTCACAGTGTCCAATTTAAGAAAGATGTCCTCTTTTGTTCCCTCCTTACTGCAGTAAGTGACTCAGAAAAAAAGAGGCTTGTCAGTGTAGACTTTTTATAACTTGAGTAAGGAACAACTTAAGGTCAATGGCAACATCAATATGAACCAGCAGCTTGGCTGTGGCATACGCAATACACTAGATAACCAACAGTCAGGGTCACACTGCATTAAACTGAGCAGCTTCCCTATCTCGCATTACTGTGGTATCAGCACTTTAAATCATGGACACGCCATTTTTTTTCCCTTGCGGCTCGATGGTCCCTGGCCTGAACTGCCTTTTAGCTTCATCTCGAAAAGGTAAAACTGATGCCAGCCAGTGACAAATGGTGCAGCAACTGTGATTTGTATTTGGAGAACGTGATGTGGCTGTCAGTCTCTTCGTTGCCAGAAATATTGCTGGGTTTAGTTTTTTCTTAATTTTTTTAAACTACCAGGTAATTGAATGAACTGCAACAAAATGACTCTCATCAAAAATGCAATAAACAAACTTCCATAACAATTTATAATTTAGTATTACAAGAATGAATAACACTCTATATTATGGTACACATATTCTCTATTCAACTCTTCTATATCAACAACTAACTTCAATCAGTAAGCAGTAATTCGAAGGTTATTGAGGAAAAATATCTTTCCTAATGTCCTTGTAGTTGTGGACTTCAAAGGGCTTCATAATGACTAATAAACAAATAGTTAATAGTGAGTATGTGCACCTTATTATAGTACTTTAAGACTTACCCAAGAAATTAAACGTGTTAAAAAGGATATGACAAAACACTGAATGTACAATAACTGTATCCCAGCAAACAATAACTACAAAAATAAGCTAATTAAACACTGACTACTAAAACATGAGTTCACTACCACCATGCTGGTTATGTGGTTAACTGGTTAAGTGTGGTTAGTCCACTATCTTAGTTTGAGTTTGTGAAAACATTCACCAACAACTGTTACAGGATAAGATTATGTTCTTCTCATTGTCAACAAAACCCAGTCCTAATCGCAACTGTCTGAGTCAGTTGCACAACAAGTTCTGACTTGTTGTGCAGCTCAACTCTGAGTCTCATTTGTTCCTTCTACAGTTCCTTTTAGTTTTGGTCTTTTAATGGCATTTGTTGACAATATGAAAAACATAAAATATCACCCATCTTTGAGGTTAGTAAAAGGGTAAAAGCACGTGTCAACGCCGCCCTTTGGCAAAAAATGTACACTTTAATGAGACTATTGAGATGTGCTGTTAAAATTTAATTTTAGAAGACTGTGCATACCTCACCTGAAACGACAGCTGTACATGTATAATTTGAAAGAGCATATCTTCCATATCCTCACAGTTCTTCCTCTTTATCTCTTGCTGGTGCATATGGTGAGTGGACAACAACTAATAATCACAAAGAGCCATTTTTATATCAAGATCACACAACAGCAACTTTCTAGTTTGGCTGAAAAACTAAAAACTGCACACTCTCCCTCTCATTTCCCTCAGTTTTATAAACACTCTATAACTTTGGGATGCCTGTGCGAGGAATTTAAATGCAGCCACTCTCAGACTATCAAATGGCTCAGCAGCCACAAACGTCCACCGCAGACATAAACAGCTGTGAGTGAGCGTAACTTATCACAGCCAGTGTGGACTCCAGATGTCCACACTGTTGCATGGATCAAGCAAAGCTCATTTACATAATCACATTCAAATTGCTCGATAAACTCAACATGGGATGTTTTTTTTTTTTCTTACCCCCAGTGTGTGCTGAAATAACCATTTGACTGCACATTTGTGTGTGAGGAAACAGACAGATGTAATGGACGGAGAAGGCGAGAGAAACAGAGGGAGGAAGTGAGTGTGGCGTGTGCGAGCCCGCACTTGTGTGGGAGAGTCCAAGGAAGGTCTCTGTGCCAATGTTTGTGGGTAGACTTTGAAAGCCAGAGGCAGACAAAACCATCAGACCCACCACATCAAAACAGCCAACAGCCATAAATATCCAGTGACATTATTCAGCATAATTGGGAATTGGGAAGACATCTTCCTTACTACATCAGCGCTGCTGTCTCCCTGAACGCACCTTGTACAGCAGAATCTAAAAACAAATGGCCATTGTAAGGCCAAGAGTTGACTTGAAAGGGGAATGTACCATTTTACACTGTAGACAACCAAATTAGAAGAATGCATGCGCTGAACACAAAGCGAGGTGGATGGCACCACCACAGTATAGTCTCTTCTGCCGATTTAGCTGCACCAACACCTCATATAACATATCGATTGAACTCGTAAATAACGATAAAAAGTGATACAAGAAAGTGGTGCAAAACAACATTTTGGAATAAATAAAACATGTCAAGTAAAACCGCTGTTGTGAAATGATTAAATATGCATGGTGTGATCCAAAATCCGACCGTCCTTCACAGTTGAATGGAAAAATGGCATCAGACTTTTTGGTTCCCGCAGCATTCATAAGTTTATTTTATGGCTTCTTCGCGTTTTAATAGCACTCATTTCCATGTAGTAAATCTCCCGGGGAATCTCATATCTTGGAAATCTGTAAAAGACTGAATTGTAGCCTGAGGTGTAACTGCCGACGCTTTGGTTTCATCACAGCAACCGTCTGACAGCTCAGTCGGTTGTGTAATCGGTAATCAGGGGCGAAATGGCAGTTTCCCCGGTCCCCACACACCTGAACAGAGGGATGTCTGATTATGCTTGGCCCCTCTGACGTGCTGTTCCACCAGCTGTTGCCACATACACCTCTAAAAGCTGCCCTCCTCCCCCTGCATTCCCTCCCTCACTCCCTGAATCCCTGCCAGCGCTAGCCTGTCTATCTCCACTGCTGCAGCACCGTAATCTATTATACATCCATAGTAATGAAAACATACTTAATTCATAATGTTTATTGCAATAGAAAAATGGCTTGTCAACCTTAAGAACAGACCATTAGGGGAGAGCTGACATGAACATGTATTATGAGAGTGCGCCAGAGAATAAAAGACTGATTTTGACAATCTATTATTGTTTGAGGCTACTTGAAGGTTGACGTGCTCAGCTGACCTTGTATGAAGCAATGACGTTGCCACTGCTTTTTATTCCCAGGGAACATATTTATCTCAGCACACTGAATGAGGTGAAAGGGTTGGCCTCTACACAGAGTATAAGCCAATGTAATTAAACCACAATTATAGTTTAGACAACTAGCTGATGCTCATGTCCAGAGTGATTTACAGTGAGTACAGAAATAGTATAAGCTCAGTGAAAATGTTACATGACTAAATAATGAAGCCAAAACTACTCTCATTGCGCTTGAATATCCTGCATTGTGAAGTAATGGAAGCACCAGGGTTGGTTAATTAATAAATGCTCAATAAAGCAGCAGCAAAGTGTGTCATCATTTCAGATGACTTCACTCTTACTGGAAATTCTTGTTTTTTTCCGAGACAGACAATGACAATCAGAAAGCTGGTGGAAGTGGAAGTAATTGTAGTTACACATGTATATACATGTTCTATAAACCTGAGGGTGACGTCAAATCCCACCAGACGGGCTGCAATATCATGATGATTTTTAAAGGTCACTGTCCCATGTGCAGCAGTGTGGTGGTTGCAGGCTTCAGTCTGCCCTTGATTGAACCCCTCTTCTGTTATGGCACTAGATGTTTTTATTCTCACTAACAATTCAAATTGAGGTGAGGTTGAAGAGGGGGACATGTTCTGCAGTGCTGTTGTTACCTTGGGAAGGTGCTGCTGTCGCGGCTTGTTGGATCGCAGCTGTCTCCTGGCTCAGCTTCTTCTTTGCCTCCAGGACCGGGTTCTCAAACTGTGTTTTCTGGTTGATGTGGCTTAAAAATAATCAGACTCAGAGTTAAGGGAAGAAGAGATGCTACTAATGCTTATATCAGAATTTTTCATAACATTCTGGGTTACTGAGAGAAGATTGATGGGCAAAAATGTAAAAATTAGTGTGGAATAAGCTGTTCACAAAGTGGGATCTGAATGACCATTTTTCAGCAATTAATTATGAATGCACTTTCCTATGATTTTCTAATGGGGGGGATGCCATAGAGGCGCCACTATAAATACATTCATAAACACAGCACACATACAGTAAAGGCTGGTTTGCCTGCTCTTTATGGGGAAAGCTGCTATGGCTTTTAGCCATTTAATATTGTAGGAAATGAACCCCACCACTGCCAGCAACATCCTGTTCCTCTACAACAATGTAAACAGCCTGTTGTCCCCTGGCATACAAACCACAACCGTTGTTTCATAGTGAGCTCATTTCTAGCTAAAACACTGGCAGCTACAAGCTCCATCTATGTGCCATTGACTCTCCTTGTCTAAACAGTGAGTCTCTTTCTCATGTCACTTCTACCTAGGAGGGATCCTTCTGCAACCTGAGCAATAAAACAACGCAAGGTTTCCCATTTTCTTTTCATCACAACAGATTGCCACCTCTCCTTCCTGCCCCCACTCTCCTCCCTCCATACATTCTAGTTGAAAATCTCCCAGCTTCTCCCCACTGATGTTACAATGGCCGTGTTTCCCTGATTTCCTGCTGTGGTGCTGAGCACAAAAACACATTTTGCACACAGACAAATATACAGACAATATTCAGAGAGACGTATACTTGGACTCACATTCTATACACACGCTTACTTACAGGAACACAGGCAAAACACAGCGAGAGCACAATCAGCGCTGTGTTCATATGCAGGTCACTGCGATGTTACCCGCAGAGTTTCATTTTGCTACCCACTGACAAACAATGGGAAAATCCTGATCAGAATCTTCAACTGTTCTCCAGGTAAATGCTTCCTCTCTGCATGTTACATAACTCAGAGCATCATCACCTGAGATAACCAAAATGAGCTGTGTGCCAGAGCCATTTGTTTATTTTTAGACAGTATTGATTTATGCTGGTCCACTGCTAATGTACACTAAGCAGTGTAATATGCACTTGTGCTGTGATGCCTCTGGTGAAATGCGTTTGTGTGCTATGTGCATCCGTGGTAAAACAATTTACACTGTTTGTCAGGGTGGCAACTGGACTGCTTGGAAATGACATATCAATAAATACATATCACTTACTCGACATAGTATGTGCCATACTGTGGATCATCAATTTCCTCCCAGCCATAAGGTAACTCTGTAAAAGAAAATGGTGTTACATTGTCTTGTGGAACAATGCAAATAAGGAGCACACACAAAGACAACAAAGGAGGAAAAGCAGGCAGAGCATTTAGCAGACAATCATCTGGGAGTTGTAATGCATTCAACATGGTGGGGAGATACAGCAGTAGCTACCAGTGTATTTTTTTCCCCCCGACTGGGACGTTTAGCATAAGAAAGTAGCCATGAAAATAGCCTACAATGATTTAGCGAACATTTTCTGTGGTTTCAACAAGCAGGCCGGCTGGAATGGCTGATGTACATCATGCCCTGATGAACATATCAGGCAGGGGGATGGGGGGAAAGAGAAAAGAGCTCTTCACGCAAGAGAGAGCTTTGGAGTTGCTTTTCAGAAGCAACACACCAACTCGTTTTCCGTCGGCCTGCAAAAATCCATTAAAACTGGGCTGGAAGGGTCCCACTCTTTCAGCTGTGGCCACTCACTGTCTCTGCCTGCACTTAAGCCCACATTAGCATCCTGGGGATACAAAGGCACCACTGCAATTTCTTAAAGTAGACCTCAGCACCAGATTTCAGCCAAATTCAGCTGATTGACTGTGATGTTTGGGGTTAATCTTGGGTGACATGTCATTTGGGAGAGAAGTTACATTGTCATAATTGACGTGGCTGGTTATTTGATTTACAGTATGAAAATGTGTGAAGTGATGGATCATATGATGTGCTGCCCTTGTGTAAATACATGTGCAGCAGTTAATGGAATGATTGTATGCTTGAGTAGACGAGCTGGGTAGTGTAGTCTACATACCTCCATCCTCACACTTCTCAGGGGGCTTCGCCTTCTTTGCCAAGCGGGGGTCCAGCCACGTAGTCGTCTTGGTATTGTGACTGCAGAGCATAAAGAGCAGCTAGGAAATATCAACAATACAAACCTGTGCCAGCATGTTCAAACGGCTGCTGAACAAAAAGTGGCCAACCAAAGGAAGTGCCACAAAAGAAACGCGGCCGCTGTATTCTCCTGTGTAATATGCCCTCGTGCACAAGGGTTACTGGATTCATCAGAAAACATCCGATTCATTGGTTTATGTTCAGCTGTCACATTACCATGTTTATGGTTAGGTGGCCTTTTCAGAGGGGAGGGGAAAAAACCCTCTGAATGTGAAACACGACAAACTTGTTTATCCTCAAATGCGTTAAACAACTGGGGTGTGTAATCAGGAGGAAAATCACAATGGTCTTCTGATATCTTCGGAGACAAGTGGCTTAGAGCCAAACATTAATAAAACACACAGGGCTGCATGCACACGTGCACATGCACGTATGTCCTCCCACACACGTATATTGTAACCCTCTGAGACAGGTTTGTTTACTCAATTGTTCTAAAATCAAAGCATCGATTGGTTTAGAGAGAGAACTTAATACTGTATGTATTTATGAGAACCTGGGATTTTAAAGCTGTGATGTTTAGTAAAGGAAACAAGTGAAACAACTGTGGCAGTCTGTGGCAATAAATCTGAGTATTTACACCTTGCTGAAGCTCTGAGCTCCATCAAAGTGGGGCCTAGAAAAATTGAAACACTTGTCAGTCAAGTCTGTAATCATGGAAGGATGAGTATGTGTATACTGTACCCACTTCATTCTTTCTTTCCCTTTTATGTCAATGTGATGCTGTCGAGCTGTTGACTTGTAGATCACAAACCCATCATTACTCACACAGGATCAAGCCTAACCCCACTGCTGGGCTGATTAGACACTGATTTGATACTGACAGACACATTTGTCTGTGTTTCATTATGCATAGATAGCAGTAAATACAAATACTGTATGACATCAGATGCACAGATATCACTTTCATTTTTAATATCACATCCTGCAGCCTAACCCCCTGCAGTTGTAAGATGACATAATTAACATAAGTAACAACACTCAAGTCGTCAGTTGCCCTCAATTACAGCACTTATCATTCAGAGTATAGATCGTACCACACCTGATGAAGCTAAAGTCAAAGCTTTCTCTTACTGCTTGTGTTGTGGCTTATTCTGTTATTCTACTGCTCTTATTGCCTCATGAAAAGACTCTGAGCCCACTGCTTTAAACTGAAATATGAAACTGAAATATCTTACAGCCAATTTCCTAAAATAACTTTACTCTTTACTTTATTTTTCAGCTGTAGATTCATACACATATAGATAGATAGATAGATAGATAGATAGATAGATAGATAGATAGATA
>CM076649.1:369962-391900 GCA_038496675.1 Rachycentron canadum | reverse complement strand
AGATAGATAGATAGATAGATAGATAGATAGATAGATAGATAGATAGACTTTTATTTATCCCAGCAGGGAAATAAAGTAAGTATGACATCACCCAGTGCAATGTTGTGGCTCACAGTTACTCTGTGTTTTTCTAATGGCATCTGTGGACAGTAACAAAATAGCAGCTATTACTGTCCTTCTCTGTGAGCAGAATGGGTCGTTTCATTAGGCTACAGTTTAAAAGTTGCATCATATATTATTAAATATTATTATTTATAATTTCCACTTGAGGATGTGCAATAATGTATGACTATTTGGGGCTGACATCGTTTGAATGTTTGAATGTTAAATGTGTTTTACAAATTCGGATTCAATGAAAGTTTATTTCAAATGCTGATTCATTTTTCAAAACTTGTTTAGTCACTAAAATGTCAGAGAAAGTACAAATGGCCATCACAGTATGAAGGTTACATGTTCCAGCTGAAAACCCAAATAGACAAAACAGGAGGAAGATGAAACATACAATCAGGAGATGTTTTTATGTGGATGAATCAATTCAAATGCAGTCATTTCTGTTTAAAAATACAGATAAATTTGAGTTGATGCTCATTAATCAACTGTTTCAGAACTAGATTGGTCACATGACCCATAGATTGCATCTGTCACTTACTCTATAAAGTAGACCATGCCGGTCTCAGTGTAAGCCATCTCCCAGTTAAGGGGCAGGGGCTCCAGGCTGTCATCGCGAGGAAGAGAGCTCCATGTGCGGAAGTCCATGGAGCTACTGGACTGGGTATAGCTGGGCACCGCTTTTCTCCAGTCTGCCCTCTCTTTGTGCTCTGGAAAGTGGAAGAGTGGATTAAAATGGAACAACGGCGAGAAAACAGAGCAGACAGAGTGGAAGGTAGGCTCGCAGGAACACCTTTGCTGCCTGCTGCAGGGAGTGAAGGGAGCCCTGATGCCACTCACAGGATTTGCATGTGAGTGATAGCGTGCATGTGTTTGCCAAAGGGCTGTTTTGCATTTGCATGTGTGCACGGTGTTAATGCATAGGCCTATGTGTATGTGCGCATTCCCTGTGGGCTGCAATGATAGAGGCAGGGTTTCATATTAGAAAGGACCACTTGAACCTTGAGGCGGTTTCTGTATGATAATATTTCATATACATTCTACTGCATGTGTGGACACTCCCCTTTAATGAGAAGCTGCTCGACAATGAACATGAAACATGCAACAAAGGCCCTCCTAATTCACTTAGCACTTCATGCCTTCCCTCAGAAGACGGTTATAAAGGGATGAAACATGAGTGCTTTTCATCCTTTTCTTTTCATGTGATTCTAACCTCCTCACAACAGAGGATAATGCCAAAATATGTGATGCGCACCACAAAGAAGCCTTTCTGGGGGATGTATTTCCTGAAGATCTTTCCACCTGCATTTTAGATTGAGAACCGCAGAGCCCCTCAGCAGCATTAATATGTTATCTGCAGTTTCTAAAAAGCTTTTTTTCCTTTGCCTCTCTGATCACACACAGGGCTTCGCATTTAAAGATGCGAAAGCAGAATACTGCATGTGCTCCCAGTCATATAAACACTCGGAGAACCAGACTAAGGGCAGAGCCTTAGGGGGAGCCGAGGTCTTCAGTAAGGTTCACAGCAGGGTGAGGGCCCACTCCATGATACAAGTCAAATGGGTTATTGAGGGACAGCAGGGGAGGGAGAGGGTTGATAACGACAGCCTGAGCGAAGATGGGAGAAGCTGCAGTCAAGAGTTTAAAGACTTAGAGCTCACATTTTCCATTAACCTCTTTTTTCATTCGACCATAACTCTGCCCATCTATGGCCGGTCTGAGACTCCTCTGCCACAGCTGTGGGCTGGAGCAGAGCAGTCAATTGTGACTGGGCTGTTTCCATAAAAAGAACTCCTCGATGTCTGGGCATCATTTTGTGTTTGATTTCAATATGACAGAGCAGTTGGGTAAACAGACTTTGGATTTCTGTGAATCCTTTGTACAGCTGAGCAAGCAGTGTTTGCACCGTGGCTGTCAAAACAATGTTTCATTCAGTTGAGAAAAAAAGAAGAAGAAGAAGAAAAAAAAAAAGAAAATAGCCTGGACCCCAAACGCTCTTACTCTAAAAATCCAGGTATGGTGCACAGTATGTAACCTATTTCTGTTGCAGGCTTGTTCTCCTTGTCAGCATTAAGGACAGATTTTCTCCTTAGAGAGCTGAGGACCTTTCCTGATTGATCACATACACAGTTTCCTGCTCTCTGGATCACACTTTCTCAAGGTGACCCCTGTGACAGTATATTAGAGGGTAACAGTGACAGCATTAAAAGTGGAATAGTGGATATTTAACAGCGTGGCTATCGCATATGAATATGTGTGAGAGAAACCGTCACCTTGGAGACAACATGTCAGTCACTGAACGTAGCTTAGTGGCAGATCAGAATTAAATGTTTTTTTTCCATGCAAAACATTTTCTAACCTAAATTTTGCAGGCATGCACATTTCTTTTATGAGGGCTTTTTATTCACAGAGGAGCTGCAGGGGTTTATTTTAATTATCGACCCATTTATTGATTATTTTTCCAACTAATAGATTAATTGACTAGCAGCAGAGAATCAATTGGCTATAATTTAAGACATGAAAAAGCAATAAACTCTTACATTTGAGAAGCTGGAACCAGCACATTTTTGTGCTGCATCAAAATTGTTTGTTTGACAGTTGGTACTTAGTCACCAAGACCCTGGAGGCTAAATCAGGTCCAAATTATATTCAGTTTACTTAGATTAGAAAGGGTCCTGTTCTGTTGCCACAGGTCTGTTTATCAAAATATTGTCTTTCTGTTTCAGTTCAGGGTCCAGGTCCAATCATGCTTGGGTCTAGTTTGGACTGGTTCTGACTTTGCTTTGGTTCCTTGCAGAACAGCCTGACCTGAACTCAGGATTATGGCTTCACTTTTTTAGTCAATAAAGAATTTTAGGTGTCCTTTAAATAGGATTGGAAGTCAAATAATTTCAGTAAGTTCTTAAAGACAAAACTTTTTAAAGGTTTGCGCAGTTGCATTTCCATGTGTAACAAATCTCTCCCATCTGGCCGCTAATTTGAGAAAAGTGCAAAGCACCATTTGATCTGGATCTAAAACACAGTACAACCTTGACTGACAAATAAATGAGAAGCAGATGGGACAAGTGCTAAAGAAAGATGATCAGTCTGTTCAGGCAATGTCATAAAACAATCTTTAAATGCTGTTTTATGTGACAGATTGAGATTTGCATGGTACTGTGGTGTCCTCAAACACACACTGGGCCCATCAAACTGTATACAATCTGCAAGCCAAAGCCGTTATGTTTCACCAGAAAAACAGACAGTGACTTTGACCAAATGTGGCAATTCCACAACCAAAGGACAAACAGAGTACAGCAGAAACATTGTTATTAAACATGACATTTTGCGCTTTGACATTTACTGACCAGGCAATCCATTGACCAGCGGTGGCCTCTCATCATCATCTTCCTCCTCGGGCACTGCGCTGTCCTTCCTGTCCATCTTACTAACTGAGGTGGTGCGTTTCCTGGGAACCTCCCCACCGTAGTCTTCATCAAACAGTACCTGATCCACCAGGTCAGGCTGCACCAGGTTGGGCTCCGCCGGAGGCTTCGGGGTCCCATAGTAATTACCTTAGAGGAAGATGGAGGAAACACACAGAGAAAGAGTATGAGAGAGTTTTAAAATGAATGCAAACACAGCCAGAGAAATCATCCCCCATGTCTAACGTCATTCCAATTCACCTGATGTAAATCAAAAATTAATTCCCTGAACGTCACAGACCACCTATCACTCATGGTCGACTTTTTACAAGTTTCAGAAGTCTGCTCCCTCTGCATGATGTTCACGTCTCTTAATCCCCTGCTTTGTTTTCCCCCGATAACTGCGCCACAGGGCTGTCATGACTCATGTAACATTAAAATCACTTCACTTGGAATTTGCCAGCAACTAATTACACTGATCATTGAATACAGCAATTATCTATCTCTCAGCTTGCTTTTTTTTCCTAATGAAGAAAAACCTTGTTACGGATTATAATTATTCAGTGGGATAACAGCACTCTGTAAACGGGGGGAGGGGGGGTTGAAAAACTTTGCTAAATCATCTGCTCATTTAGCTCGTGGGGTGATCCATCTATGTATGGCTGGTGAGCAGTATGTGAAACTCAATTTATTTGTAGTAATTATTCAACCTCTATTAGGATTATAAATAATGTGCATGCTAATTCCTATCTCTACCATTTATTATGATTATTTGTGTGCTAAATGCTTCTCTGTGAGATGTGTTTATGCAATAATATCAAATTAATGTTCTGACAATCCATTTGTGAGGTCAAATATTTACTCGGCTCTCACAATAAGCAATCATCAGATTGAGTCGACTCAGCTAAATCATGATGTATAATTAGATTAATTAAAGAATAGGGAGAGGCACCACTGGGAAATAGGGATTTTCAGCAATTTAATTAGCCTCCATAAAGTTGATCTTATTTTCATTTGGACCCAGCTGCATATGGGACCGCAGTATTATGAACCTTTGATGTACTTAAGCGTGAACACGCAGACATGACAAATGCTGCACCATAAGAGCAGCATTTATCAGCTCCAGATCATTTATAGCTCGGTACAAAGAGGGAAAGACGACAATGGCTTGCATGCCAGGAAGAACAGAGAGCTCTGAGGGAACATCACAGTCATTCCAGCAGCTTTGCAGCAAGATACAGTAACATCACAACAGCTTTTTTGATAAGTGAGCCCATCTCAAGTCTGGCCTCATCTCCTCGGGCGTGCCAAACGACAATATACAGCAAACTGGGTTAATGCAGCTATGCTCAGATTCCTCAAAGCAGCAGAAAGGTTGAGGAGGAGAAGGAGGCTGGATGAAAGCCCGCCCCCTCCCTCCTTGTCACTCGACTCTGTTTACTAAGCGACACTCATCCGCATTTGTCAAGGATGGCTTCATTAACAGGAGAGATAGCAAGGAGAGATTGGGTCTGCTGGCTAATCTCCGCCTGTCTCCTGCCACACGTTGACATTCATCAGACAGACGCTACTCCTGTGATTAATTACTTACAAACATGTCTCTTGGCCCCTAATAAATGTGTGCTGCATATATAGAGTTGTGTGAAAGTGACGTGTCAGTGAAGATTTGTGGCACCATTGCCAGTATAAATGGTGGGAAGCCTCATAAGCTGATGAGCAGGGGAGCTCGTCTGACATTGCTTGTGATCCTCGTGTCACAGGGTTGATGAGCCAGGAAGAGTGATCCTCCTCTTTCAAAGTGCGTGCAAGCAATTTCATGGTGGTGAAATCAGCTACTCGTAATGAAAAGACTCCTGTTGTCAAGGGCACTATGCATAAGCTACACAAGGTCATGAGCGCCCTTTCATCTCTCAAAGATCATGAGCAGACAGCTACAGTTGCACAGCCACACACCACAAATCCATCCACCCAGTATCCCACACTTCGAAACTAATGTATAAATTCTGCACTCATATTCACACCCAATTTAATCTCCTGTCTGTTTTCCTTCCTTGTTTAAATCTGACTCATTATCACAATGGGGATTCCAAAACAACAGGTTTGAAGTGGATCTCAATTTGGCAGAATTTCCTGTTCCCTGGTAGAAGATTAGCAATGTCTATGTGCAGAATTAAATTTTCCTGGCAGTTGTCCCTGCAGTCTTGCACTTCATTGCACTGGACCGTTCAGCTCTTGTCCTGCTGTTCCGAGTTGCACTGAAAGAGTGTCCCAACCTGACCCTCAGAGGCACCAACACTGAGGAGGGACTACACGTCCAGAGAGACTTGCTCTCAGCGTCTGGCACAGATGGCTGATGTGTCTGCTTGGCAGGCAACCTGGGACCCTCCGGACCAACATGGAGTAGCCAGCATGTACCCTAACAATCGTAGAGCAGCCTGGACCCACAGAAACAGTCAGATCCTGGCGAGGTATGAATGTGTGTTGCGCCCTAACCTCTGCTCTGCATTTGATGAGAGAAGGTGAGAGATTAACAGGGTCATAGATGATAGGATGATTTATTTAAGAGGAGAATAGAGAGTTTAAATTAAAATTATATGTACAATGCATTAAATGACTCCCATAAAATATCTTCTAAGTAGAGAAAAACTGTTATACATGAACCATTAACATAATGAGCATTCAGGCAAGTCATTTGGGACTATTAGTGAGACCATTATGATTAGCTAACAATCCCATTAGCCTAGTACCTTGAGCACAGCTCACTTACTGTGCACTTTTAAACTGAAGATAATTCATGAACTCTTCACAGAAATAATGCAACTCATGTGACTAATACAAGAGGGTTGTTTATTTTCTTCTTTTCTCAAGAAAAAAAAAAATAGGCTGCTTTTGAAGCACAACTAAATGGAGTAAATCCCATTCCACGATCCAATTACTTCCAGCTCCTCTTTGAGTTGACTGTGCTGCTGAGAGATCAACGCTCTCTGCCACAATAGCCATGGAGGGCTTGTGCTGACTGGGTTTAAGAGAAAGAGAGGAGGAGGGGGGAAGCCACTATCAGAGTGTTCACTTCTCTCTCAGGGATAGTAAACTGAAACCTTCCAACTTTTGAGGAGCTTATCCACACATCTTCTTGCAGCCAAGGCAGTCCTGCTTCCACAGGAAAGGGGTTTCCAATGGGAGCGGAGAAGCTCAGCTCGCGTCTTTATCAACACTCGCTCCCTGTCATACGCTCTTCCTCCCTTTCTACCCACAGTGAACCTTTCTATAAAGGTGTAAATCCCACCTGGCTTCGGCACAGAGATGAAGGACAGCTTGTGGGCGACTTGGCAGCTCTTGAAACCTGATCTTCAGGTTCTTAGATGATCAGTACTGACGCAAGGAAGGACGGGATTTATCCTATGTGCACAAATGTACAAGTTCATATGTGCATGTACCTGTGTGTGTCTATGTCATTGCTGTCACCGTGCTACAAAGATGAGGGTAGGGGGACTGGCACGTTATCACAGGGATCTGGGACTCAACAGGCCCATCACACTTCATGTTAAAATATACACTTCACCATCCACACACAAACACAAACTTCCACAGACACACAGAAACAGAAACACACTTGTGCACAACCAGAGGAAGCTGCTGTCAGCCTTAAGGCGCTTTCTCTCTGGATGAGGATTTGACTTTATCTTTTAATTCTCCATCATATAGGAAGCACAAGATGTAGCTGAATGGGAATGGGAGAATGGTGCAGAGAAGGTCCATTCATGCGACCAGAGCTTGCCCCTCAAACATTTAGAAAAATCCTCTCCCATTTTACAGCAGCCTGGATTTGCAGTGAGAAAGAATGAGCTTAAAGAGAGCAGGAAGATTATCATGTTATTGCCATAATCATTGCGCAATGTGAGAGAAATCCTCGGTTCCAATCCCCTCATGACACAAATACACATGCGACCGTCTGACTTTCTAAGACCTCTGAATGCAGGGCAAGTGCTTATGCTTCATTGTAGTGTAAGGTGTTAGAAATGGTAAATATTTGGCCATTCAGCTGTTTGCCAAGCTGGAATATCCCTCATTGTGTAAACTTCTTACTGGAAAGAGCACGACTGTACTTGTCGCCTTGTTGTTAAACAAAAGTCACTACTGACTCATGTTAACTGCAGCTACATGCTTTCAAATGAACATTTATAAGATCAGTTTAAAAGCGCAAAGAGAGATGGCAGGGCAGGGGGAGGGGTATGTGTATCTTGTTGCCCCTTTCATACAGAGATCCGTGCTGATAAGATAACTCTTTGTTATGCCACCTTTGCTTGTTTACACAGAACCAAACAAGGCCCGCATAATGCAACCCATGTGTGTAATTGCAGATAGCATGTCGGCATGATATGTCACACAACAGCATCGACATGTGTCCAAACTTTTACACAGACATTGTTTCAGGTCTGTGATTACGCCTGCAACCGGCATAAAGGCGGAACAACAACAATAACCCCCCTTTTTCCGTGTTGGTGCCTTTTACACAGAACAGCAAGGTGGAATGAAGACACCACATTTCCACCTTGAACTGGCTGAGCAAAAGCAGCTTGTGAGAGGAGAGAGGGAGGCAAAGGAGAAGGCTGGTTTATCCCATGAATAAAGCATGACTCGAGAGTAAGAACACAAGTGGGACCTCCTGATGTGTGACCGTGCAGCCAGCCGGTGGGATCAGCAGGTTGACTGGTTTACATAAGGTCACCATCAGGTACTACAGCTGCCTGCATGCTCGCACATAATTGTGTGAATATGCACTGTTTCTTGTATCCTGAATTGACAAAGAGGTTCTGACTCAGGCATGTAAAACACAGGAGGAAGTGCAAATAAGAATTAGCATACAGGTAAATTTAGACTAAGACTAAGAGTCTTAGAGTCTTGGAGGAACTTGGGGAAAAGTGGACTGATGGTCCATTGCTGATGGTTAAATAAAATGAAAAATGGAAGAAAGTGCTTCCCTTATAATTCAGTGGGCTTGGTCGTCTGTAGCACCTTAAAGGATTTGAAGGGATAATATATTATAAAAGCAACAAGTACAGCCTGCTCCTTTTTTTTTTATGCATTTGAGTGGTGCAGTTGCACTTACATATTGCATATAATACATTTTAATGAACTTTCAGCCAGATTTGAATGCTCAATAAATACTCCCACTATTATTACATTCTGCCTTCACAAGATGCTGTAGTTAGCAGTTTAAATTGGTTGAATGGAAACCAGTTTAAGAAACCAACATCAACACCCCCCTCCCCCACACACACCTATTTTTTTAACATGCTTAGTTATTTAACTTATTACAATGTGTTGCATTTTCTGAAAGGTGTTGCTTTCTAAATGTTGAAATGAATGTTATTTTATTGCAGTCACAGTAAAGAAATAATGTGTGATATGTGTATTTGTAAAATGCTGACTCCCCAGGAAGTCATTAAAATTTCACAATCCCAAAAAACAATACCAGAGGTATGAATGCGATGGTGGTTATCACATTGGCAACAAACTGTTTTAATGTTTGGAACAGAATAAGAAATCTGCACCTGCACCACACCTGTCATTGCTGGTTCTCTGTGGTTGTGAAAGGCTGGCTGGTAAAACATTTACTCTCTGACAAATGTAAGGTTTATGTTAATCCTTGCTGACAATAAAAAAATAAAAAAGAAAGAAAGAAAAAAAAAAAGTTAAATCCCTGTGCGAATTTTTGCAGTATTTCCATTTTTATTTAAATCTCAGGTCTGCATACTTCATCCCTCAGTGGCCCGCTCTACACACAGAGTGGAGAAACTGAATAGTGGAGCTCATCTCCAGGGCTGCGAGTATCGCTGCTAATCTGCCTGTCACCTCCAACAAGTCTTTAATCATGTTTCACTGATCAATACATTTTATCCCGCTTGTCACCCTTTCACAAAGGCAGGCTGTAAGTCATAATGACTGTGAATATTGAGCTTACCCTCACTCCATTATAGAGAGCTGTCAGTGTGAATCCTGTAGGTAAATGCATGCAGCCACACACAGGTCTCTAATACTTTTCACGCTGTGGTGATACCTACCATCATAGGTCCCACTCTCCAGTAGAAGCCCACTCTCCTCCAGGATCCTGAAGTCGCCAACACTGATGAAGTTGTAGTCCACGCCAGGCACCTCGCCCTCTCGAGGAAGCCGCGTGGTACCTGGGAAAACAGATAAATGCATAAACATGCATGTCCTAACATGTTTTAGATAAGAAACATAAATGCAGACAAGTGTAGATAAGACAAGAGTGTAAATAATGTTGCTATTGGGTGGAGACAGAAACTTTAGAAAACTGTTTTTAGGTTGATCAACCTACAGCTTCTCAACTGAATTCATTAAGTAAAACATAAGCAGGATCAAGGTTTTCACAGATCTAAAGCAAAAATACAAACATTGAGCCTCCAGTTCTATATTGAACATGTTCTTTTCATCTTCCAGTGTTGCAACAAGATGTGTCACAATCATGGGTTTGGCTGCTGAACTAAATACAAAGTTTTATTTTACTACAGATGCAGAGTATGAAAACAACCTTTGACTGACATCTGACATCTTTCATGATCCACAAGACACAGAGGATCCACTTTGTAACAGTGGTCCTGTGATCTGTCTCTGTACAAGATTAGGGCACATTTAAAGAAGGGTGGGCATTGCATTTTGAAACAAAGGGCCACAGAGACCTTGGTGCCATCCTGTGAAAGATGGATAACTGATGAAGGGCTGTGGAGCAGTGAGGGACGTAATTCATTTTATTCTTTTTGAGTAACTGCAGCTTCTGCTAACAAGTTATTATTGGGAGGTTTTTGATATATGTGCTGAATACAGCTGAGATGAAAAAAAAAACAGCAGAGAAAATTAGGGATATGAAATATGATGGAGGGGTTGTGTAACGTCCTGGTGTGGTTCAGTTTCGCTCTGTCCCATGAACTGCAGCGTCAATGCAAATGACGCGAGGCCATTCTGAGTGCAGATTTTGCTCCTGCAGTGAAGCCACAGTCTATTTCAATACCAACGGGAGTTCTCTTCTTCCCAAGATGAATATCCACAAGGCTCAAATGGACACCGAATGATTACATTAGCACGAGGATTATGTAAACCATATTCCATGAATAAATAAGTACGACTGTGTCACTATTGCACTCAAGGCTAATTAGGTGGTGCACCACCAAACTTGTAAACTCTATAGAAATAACCACAGCTGAACAGGAGGAAAGACAGCAGTTATTTATTGCATGGGAGACTGAACAGAGCACACAGCAGGAACCAATCATCTGTGCCACATTCCATAGAAATCTCTGTCACCTAAATTTACTGTCACCCATGGTTATGGAACAAATGCATTTATTCACAAAGCCTGGTGAATCCTTTTCAGGGTCACAGGGAGGACAGAGGGGTGAGGATATGAGGAGAGCGAGGCATTTGAAACAATCCTGGGAGACCACCGGTGGATTGCAGAGGCAAAGATAAATAGTCATTTATATTCAAAAAGTAGGCAATTTAAGACCTCAGATCAACCTGATTTCAATGTCAGGAAATCAGAGCGCACTGAAATGATATTCAGCTGAGGCCAGGAGTGTCTTGCAGTGAGATGAGTCAGAAACAGAGCATGTACTATATCGGGATCAGAGTTTAATGACTGAATATTCCTTCACACATTCAGGCAATTTGACCCTCAGTGTACCTCCACACAAGAGCCAATCCACGTAGTGGCAGCAATAAACAACAGTCCTAACTTAACGTTGAGGACATTTGCTGATCTGTTTGGTAAACGGTATGTTGCACTGAAACAACCTTAAAAGGCATATTCCTGTACAACTATGATGTTCTCTCATTTAAATATGTGGTGGAATATCCTAAGTGCAGTCCTGTTAATACTAGTGGCACCCTTGAATTTCAAGTGCATCATTCAAGAATAAATGCAAATGAACCTGAATATTTTAATAAAACGTCCGAGGTTATTGAACAGAGGAAAACTTGCATTATAGTGAAATAACACAAACACAAAGTGTACTCTGGACACAATTTTAGTCACCCTTAAGATTAATTTAAAGTTGCTATTGGAAAAAAAATTAATACAATTAACTTGTTCTTAATGATAATAATAATGTCATTTTCAGTGTTCCCATGACTGGAATTAGCCAATGAATGAATCTTGAATCTGGAAATCCCTGATTAAACAGTTTGTGATGGTTTCAGCCAAGGGCAAAGGCAAAGGGAGACCCCACTATTAAAAGAAAGGCAGACTCTGCAAAAACCTTCACAGATAAGCCACAGTCTTTCCAAAATAACACTCTATGGACTGATGAAATTAAAGTAGAGCTCTTAGGGAATGCACATCATCAGTTTGTTTATAGACTGCAGAAAGAAGCCCAAAAGGAAAATGTACCTACAATAAAATATGGTGGCGGTTTAATAATGCTGTGGGGCTACCTCTGGTACTAGAGGTGCAGGAGTGAGGTCTTTCAGCAGGACAACAGCCCAAAGGACAAAAGATGAACTTAGTTGAAAGGGGAAAGATGGACCATTTAAACTGGACAGCAATGAGCCCTGACCTAAATCCCATTGAAAACATTAAAAGAGCTTAAATGGACAGCAGTGGTAAAGAAACTGCCATGAGTCAGGTGCAAGAAGCTTCTAGATGGTTTCAAAAAGTCATTAGAGGTTGTCAATGTTTCCAATGGCCCTGTAAACAAATATTAGTGGAAAGTGCCAATAATTGTGTCTGGGGTCCATTTTGTGTTTGTATTATATTTTTCTTTTCTTCAATGACCTCAGATTTTTCTTAATACAAAATTGGATCATTTGAATTTATTGCTGAAGATATTCTAAATGATGTCCTTGAAATTCAGGGGTGCCAATGATTTTCACCAGGACCGCAGATTTCTTGACACTTGTGGAGCCTGTGCCAATTAGTAGTGATGCCACTGTGCAGACTGTAGTAGCCCAATGGCCTATTAAGTAACTTTATGTTGCCATTCCCTTTTGTTTTTCCATTCTTATATTTTCTCACTAATTGGACTGTGACAGCTTCCCTCCACCCAAACAGAGGAGAAAAATCACAGTGAAAAAAAAAACAAAAAAAAAAACAAACACCAGAGACGCTTCCTTCTACAATATGCCTTGATATCACCGTTTGTGCTACCAAAAGCTGTTGACATTGCATTGTGTGTGAGAATGCCAGCGTCTGCTGCTTCTCATTACCAACTTGTCTGCCTGCCGGCACTGGCTTTGGTCCCTCAAAGATGTCCCCTGTAGCCCAATTACTTGAGCCACTGTTATGTACCTGCCAAGTATCTCCCCGAGCCATCATCCTGGATGTCACACCGATATATACCATAAGTCTCCTATTGGATCAGTCTCTGACAATATAATGAGGGCTTCCTGAGCTTTGAGGGTAGAACCGAGTGAAGGCATCAAATCTTTTAAAGCAGAACTTTGTTAAATCCTGTTGTACTTTCCTTTGCAATACAGACATTGACACTTTGGATGTACCTTCAAATAAACTGTTGGAGGCTGATTGTTCAAACAAAATATAACAGTGCATTGATATAGTATCAATACAGCACCATTAATTAAACAAGACAAGAGAGGAGCTTGTGTGTAGAGAGACGCTTTATCAAAGAAAACAAAGATTTCCTGTCAGAATATCAAGTTATACACACTGTTGGTTATTATAGCAGGCAGCAAATTTGAATTGGAGCAGGTGTAGCAACAGTATTAGGAGTAGACATTTTTGGAAAAACTCTTGTTTGTGAGAATTAGATGAGAGGTGGAATACCACTGTCATGGTTGAACAGTATGTATATTACGAATCTATAGCCAGGAGCCAGGTAGCCTGGACCTAGCATACAGACTGGAAAGAAAGAGAAACAGCTGCTTTGTCCAAAATAAACCAAATGTAACTTGTCCATATTAAATATATATGATTTCACCTATGTTATATATTTTTTAAATTGTGTGCTTGTATTATGCCAAATATTTCCAGCAATTCCCAAACTACATGAATACATGATTTTAATCATGGTAACAGTCCCTTTTACTTGGTTGCCTGTCAATAACATCATATCCCCAATGCACATGGGTCGGCATTGTGGTGCCGGAAGTTCGAAATTGACTTTTATTCAAATTTAAGCCACAGGCCATTTTCCACTTCATATTTTAACAGGGTGAAGGAGCCATTATCATCTGGATCGTAAGTTATCAGAGAAAAAAGTCAAGTAATTATTAAGCAGCTCAGTTCACATTCACTTCAAGAGAAGTGTGTTGGTGAATCACTGATTTTTAAAGTGAGACTGCGTTACTTGTTGTTCCTACCAGTTTTAATCCCCTGCACTGTTTTGGAGAGGAGACCTCGGGTAGAAACCCCTCTGAACTACTGACACTGAAGGAACCCAAACAGGGAGAAGCTTATAGCCACGGTGGTGACGACAACAACTTTCCATGATCCCACGCTTTATTATTGTTTGGATCGAGAGACCCCATAGTGGCAGAAGTTACATACTGTGCATTTAACCCGGTGCTACGAGTGCTTTAACATAAAGAAGGTTACCAGTGCTGTAGTCACCTCAACTGGATGTTAAACTATATTACTGGACTCTTCAGCAAAATAAATAAATATTGTCAGTAAACATTTTACTTATAAATTCAATGGATAGAAAATATAATCTGGTCACACTCATGACTAATAGTTTTCAAAAAACTATTAGTCATGAGTGTATAAACTAGGAGACAGCATTGTCTCTTCTAACTCTGGGGAGGAAAGTGAATAACCATATTTCCCAAAATGTCAGGCTATTCCTTTCATTTTATGGCTATATACAGAGGTTAAAGCTGGGCATTTACATGTGTTTGTGTGTGTCTGTGGCCTGGACTGAAACAAATTGTCACTTTGGTCTCGTAAGGTCTCAGGCCCGAGCACTGCTGAGACCTATTTTTCGAAACCGTCTGGACTGGCAGGATGTCACAACGGGAAAATCTGAGGTAGTCAGTCAGAAATGGCAGGCCATAAATTTAATATGGTGATTTTGTGCATAGTTTTATGTTGGTGCTTCGAAAAAATAGATGCCTTAGAGCTTTGCTGTTGAAATGGCAGGAAAGAAATAGGGGACAAGGGAGCAGCGGTGGAGTCAAACAATTTTCATCAGGGTGGTCAATTCGAGGCCAGTACTCACTTTGGAGTGACAAAGAAAGAAGACTATTGTTTCAGTTCTTTCTGCGTGCTTATGACTCTGTGCAGAGGTTAGATGAAGATGCTTATTTGTGGCCATGAAATAAGCCCCTGATAGATTGTGGATGTGGAGGCAGGAATAGAGAAACTGCCAACTTCTTTATAGTTTGGTTCCTTTGTTCCTGTTCTTACTTTCATCTAATAAATTCCAGCTTCACAGGCTGTAAAACAAAAGAAAAAAAAAAATCTGTCTTAACAACAGGTAAACAGAAAGGAACCATCCATGCAATGCTAATGTACCATATATAAAACTAAACTAATTAAATGATTGACAGCTACCAAGAACCACAGTGGCATTATACAAAACCTGATTATCTATCATGAATTACTCACAAAGCCAGCCAAACATTATAGAACAACAGACCAATAAACAATCACACACAATCAGACTGAGTTGTTGTTCCTTAACACGGATGATTTTTACTCCATTTTCTCAAAACAGTGTATGTTATTAAAAGTTTTTTCCTCTGCTGACTGTGGTTTCCTGCCTGGAGCGGGTGGTGGTGATTGGCACTTGACCGGAGCTTCGTCCAATGTCATTTTTACAAGACAAGAGGTTATAGTACGCCCTCTAAGCAGCGCCACGTCTTCAGAACAGATTGGAGGGCACAGTGAGTTGCTATTGGAAAGTTACAAGGCATTGTAAAACATCGCTAACATTGCAATTATTTCCCACCTCTGGAGACAGCTCTTGGAGTAAAGGAAAGAAGCTTGATGCTGAACTTGCAGCGTTTTTTCTGGACCTACAATTAACAGCTGTCAATGCTAGCGCTGGCTGTGTAGCAGTAGCAAAAACTAGAAATAGCTGCTTTAAATACAAAAATAGCAATAAAAAATGTGATTCAAAATATGGTGCAATGTGGGGTGACCAATGTGAGAGAGAAAAAAGGATCATTATAAAGCCAAAGTCCTTTGTTTGAGTTTTGGCTTTGAACAAATGACACAGAGGCAAGAAATACAAAACCACTTATTTACAACCTTCTACTCCTTTATTCTACAATACAATAAGAATCGACTGGGGAAGACAGGAAAGAGGAGGATGTGAAAAAGCGCATGTCAAAGCAGAAAGGTCACAGCGTACAGACGTACGTGTACCGATTCATCCCTGAATCTCTCTGCATGTGTACTCGCACCAGCGATGTATGCATGTGTGTTCCTGCACAAGTGCGATGGAGAGTTTGTGATAGATCAAACTCTTTCTGCCCATCTCTTATCCCAGTGGGGAGTTGAGGGACTATGTGTGACCCTGAGCTCTGTGTCGTCTTAAAAAATCCTCCTCCTTTTGTCCTCTCCAGAGCTCTTGAGAGCCTCCTCTGGTGTTTTTGTAAGAATCCAAATGAAATGGAGCCCATCCCAAAACCCAGTGAAGGAGACACAGGGATTTACTACACATAGCAAGCACAGCAAAGGCCTCACTCCCTTTCTCTCTCTTCTCCTCTCTGTATTCCATTATTCTCTTTGCCTTTTTTTCTTTTTACATATTTCTTTCCTTTCAACATACTGAACTAAACTGTCCCAAAAGTAGAAACTAATATGGCCCCAAAGTGCTTGACCTCAGCAGAAATGACCCTGTGATTTTGGTAGGGTACACAGATCAGCTGCAGTTGTACAGCAGTGTGGCTTTTAACTAAAGTGGACCACTGGCACAGTGACACAAGCCATCTCTGCTAATCCTCTTGCTGTTTGTGTGATTGTCACTCACATTTTGGGTACAAGACCTCAGATTAATGTTTAAAACATTCAAGAAACTGTTTTGTGTTTCCTTTCAACCTACCTCCATCCCAAGTATTGATTTCCGACAATGAGAAAATTACTTCTCGTTTTTTTTCAGTGCACACCAAAAAAAAGATGAGGAATTGAGTTTGTGCTGCATGTTTAGAGGGTGGAGTCGCTGGAGCCAAAAAACTGCAGTGAGAGCAAGAGCTAGAGAGAATTGTGTGAACAACAGACAAGCCCATTACTCAACAAGCACCTTGTATCGTGGGTGCACTGTGGTCCACTGTGGTTCGAGTCAGTTTTCTTCAGAGTGACGAGTCACACAAAACTGATCCTTCTAAAGAGAGCTGATGTTTGAACATCAGACTTTGTATGTTATGAATATTAACACTTACAACACATATAGATCACTAAAGCCTCAATACAATAGGAAACCTTGGTGTAAGTACTAAGTACTACATCTATTCAATGAGTACAATGATATCAGGTAAAGATGTGCACTGAAAGGGCAAAATACGTGCTAGTTAGGCATGTTAGGGTGTTAGAGATGTTAAGAGAGGATGATCCTATTGAAAGAGACAAGTGCTCGAGAGATTCTTGAAGACAGAGACTCCTCCTGTAGTAGGTTGTTTCACCATCAGGGGAACAACGGACGACGACAGTCTAGAAAGTGATTGCCTTATTAATGTGGGTAAGTCAACTCATTAAAATGCTCTTGCTTTTAGAATTTTTTGCATTTGATGACCTCCACAAAAATCAACATCAGAAAGGCAGAAAGCTGAACACATAATGGAATAAACCAAAAGGAGCAAACCAAGTTTTAAAAAGGCAGGCAAAGGTAATTGAAACAGAGAAAGAGTGAAAGTGAAATAGAGAGGGTGAACGATGGGAGACTGAAAGCGAGCGAGTGAATGATGGAGGTGCCGTCACTGTGCGAGTCCCGGTCTCTTGCTCATTAAGACAGTAATTCAAGCAGGGGATTAGAGAGTCAGACTCATGCGGCGAGCCCACTGGCTGCTGATGATGAATGGTGGTTACTGGCTGTAAAACCTCAATAACCGCCACTATTGTACATGGGGGAAAAAAAGCAGATAGCCATGTTCGCAGTGGTAGTTAATGTCGGGGGTTTGTGTACAGGTAAATGCTGGTGACTGAGAGCAAAGCAGGAAGACATGAGTGTGGAGGAAAGAGCAGGTGAGAATAACAGGTTGTGTTGTTCCTGGGAGAGAAACCACTGATGCCACCAGTTTCTTAAAACTCTATAATCATCTTCTGTTCATCCACTGTAACTGACCGGAGATGCCTCCAGTGCGGCTGAGCTTTGAAAAAGAAAAATTCAATAACAATTCAAGTTAAACTCAACTGCCCATAAAACAGGAAAGCTCCGAATGTGATGGACAGGTATAAAAAGAAAGAAAGAGTAAATGAAGGAGAGAAGGACAGAGAGGGGAAGAAAAAGGAAAATAAGAAGTACTTGTGGGGGGAGTTGGCTGTGAGAAAAATATCCCTCCCCCTCTAGAAAAAAAGAAGAAATTAAATATACATGAAAGGTAAGCAGCTTATTTCCTGAAAACTTTCACACTTGTGCATGCGAGTCCCCTGTGAACAAGACAGGGACAACTTCCAGCCCATGGGGGGTGCAGAGCAGAGATGATGCTTGTTTGTGACAGTGCTGTGCCTAAGAGTCTGCCATCGCCTCAGGAGCAGTCGCTCTACATATGACTAAAGCCTTGACTACACTCAATTATGGTATTCGTCTGAGCCGAGTCAGGCTTCAGCAGGACGTGGTAAATATTTAGGCCAATACATCTGTGTGAACGTCATCACGGTTTCATAAATGACAGATACTGCATCACATTATTGTCTCCTGCTGATGCCATTTCACTTCAACTAATCACATGATGGTTTAAAAATGTCTTTTTAAAACATCCAGCCCCTTTTAATAAATGAATCAGAAATGACCTTTCCTTTGTTAACTCGATAATCATCTTGGTGTATAAATAGATTGTTGGGGAGCATATTACAGTGGCAGCAGACAGAAGCAATTCACCTGAAAAAAAAAAAAAAAAGGCAGTTTTTCTAAATTTAACAGCGTTTGCACCAGTCTGACAAATAATCTGTATTTCTGCAACCCACACAAACCTTAATCAGGATATTAATTTGCACCTTTACTGTACTAACAGCCTTGTCGCTCTAATTTTGGTAATTTTCATGCTTTCATTAAAAAAAAAAAAATTACAACATTCAAGCACATAAAACCTTTGAGTAACCTGAAAAAAAGAAAGAAGACAGAAAACGCAGAGGCGTCAGGCTAAAAATGTGTCTTTTTTTTGTTTCCCAGCTCCTGGAAAGTGACAATTTACAGATACAAGATTTTTTGTGTGCATGGAAAAAGCAAATTGTAGCCTGCTCATTCACTCCTAATACATCATGAACATTATCACTCCTTTCAAAAATATTGCCATTTTATACAGCAATCCTACAGACTGTTACATCAGCAGCTTAGTTTAGATTATTAACATTTCATAAAAAAATACTATATTGCAATCAATGACCAATAATGACATATACGACTCACTGCAGTTGTCTTATCTTGGGAATCCACAGTACCAACCTTTTTATTTACTCCCTCAATTACTGATTTAAGCAAAGAACAATGGTTTGTGACTGGTCTGCTGAGCAGAGTGTCAGCGATGGAAAGCGGAGCAGTGGAGTGAAAACACAGGGTTATTTATGGGAAGAATATGACTTTGATCACTGTGCTGATCCGGCACACAAGTAAATAAGTTACATGGGGGTTAGAGAGATGTCCTTGGTCGGATTGCTATGGTGACAGTGTGGGTGTGTGTGCGTTTCATGGAGTGTGTGACAGACAACTGTGAGACAACGACAATGCATGAGTGGATTTAGTGTGTGTGTTTTGTGTATGTGGTGTGTGTATTAAGTCCCATGTAGCTGAACAGGACAGTGAACACATTAACGCCGCTTCTCGTGGGATGAATTTCCAGCTGTGTGATGTATATAGAACATCCTTGTTCTTCACATACAGTGCTTCAGATTAAAAAAAAAAAAAACATATGGACTAAAAGTAGGTTATAATGTACATTCCTGGTTTGCTGTGTGCTTGTAGCAGCTTTTGAGTGCAGTGAATGAGGAGTTATGTGTGCAGCCCTGTGCACTGTACTTACAGGGGATGGTGCGTAGGTAGAGGTTGTCCCGTATGATCTGCTGGAGCTTGTGGTCCAGCGAGCCCTTCTGAAACTGCAGACTGAGGTAGTGGCGCAGGTCTGTGTTCAATACTTTACCTGCAAAAACAGAGGCAGAGACAGGATGTGTCAATAAAAACATGGCAGTGCTCTCTCTGGAGGGTTTATGTATAAAAGGAAATCCATCGAAGTGACATGTACCCTCACAAAGTAATCAATAACACAGGACTGGATCAAACTGATTTTCTGCTTGACACAACAGTTACCCCGTGAAAGCCTATTCCCTATTTTTGGTATTTTCACAGATATTGAGTGCTTAATATCACAAAATAGACTATCTCTATTTACTATGTCTAGTTCAATACATTTATTTGCATGTTTTGTTCCTTTTGAAAGCAGGAACACTATTAATTTAATACATACAGCAGAATACATGACAAATATCGCATACAAACAGGGATATTATCAAACTATCGGCTGGTCATCTACTTTCACGTGCATAGAAGATTTACTTGTAGTTGCAATATTATAAACAGTATTGCATCTGTATGTACAGTATGTAGGACCACTTGCTCTTTCCAGCTGGGAGCTTAACCCTTGTTGATTTCAGTTTGATCACCGAGGGGATTGAGGGATAGAACAAAGGTTAAAGAGATTTTTAAACTCTGATCTCTTCTGTGAAATCCACTTCAATCATTAAGACTAAAAAGAGATTTAGGTTACATGAGGTTACAGAGGGACACCTGGACCTAAAAATGCAAAAAATGTAGGTGTGTGTTACAACAATACGATTCAAGAACGATATCTGGCTCAACTAGAACGATACGATACAGTGACAGGTGTGACTGTGAAATAAATACCTGGATACTGGACAGTGCAGGTACAAGTTTTTCTTGTAAGGGAATTAGGGATAAATTAATTATTGGTATAAACAAGTAAACACAACGATTAATGGAAGATACATTCACCTTTTATTAAAAGTGCAACCAACATTTCATTAGGTTGATAAACACTGGTTGAAACTGCTGCTATTGTTCTAATTTTCAGTGTAAAAGGAGTGCAATAATAACTGTTGTGCTTAAATACAACGTGCAAATTCTTAGTATTGATACAATTGGTTATTTACCTTGAAAATTGATTTTAGATCGATATACGTCACTATATATCTATATACGTGTATACGCCTATCGATGCAGTTGGATCGTAGGAATATAAGTCGATACATCGATGTAATCAATGAATCATTAGACTCCTGTAAAAATGTGTTGGGGAAAAGCCAGTGCAGTTCTGTACTAGAATGCTGTTCTGACTCTTTTACATACTGACTGATGTTTGCTTGTTAAAAAAAAAGAGCCAAGAACAAACTGGACTGAGCTGAATTTCTTGTCATCACTGCCTCCATTCATCTGAAGCAACAAATCTGAAATCCAAACTGCTAAGTGACAGATGATGGATGCCGTGTTCATGCTCAACTGTCTTTTACAGTCTCAACAATTTCACACGAGCCTCAGAAACTTTTTCACCAAAGACGTGCAATGCCACAGCGTCAAAAGTGAGGCGCCAGACATTTTCATAAGAAAATCTGAAAAGATTTCGCCTTTGCTCTCAACTCCCAGAAGCCTTTGTAAAAACAAAGGAAGTTCATGCAAAGTTTTATGGCAGAGGAAGACTTCAGAGTCGTCATACACAGGCAGGGAAAAAAAGTTTTTCTCTGAGAGAACATGATGAGGAGTTTGGAAAACAGGAAGAGATCTTCGGTGTCTGCCTGCCCTCAGCTTCAGCGCGAGCCTCATCTCTTGACAGAAGGGGGAGAGGAGGCTTTGAAACAGTTTGACTACAGAGAAGTAATCACTTTTTCCCCACTTCTCTCCCCTGTTCTCCCTGTCTCTCTTTCCCTCTCTGTTGCGCACACAGACCAAACTCTGCTCAGCACGACTCCCCTCTGCATTGCTATGAATACCAATCAACAGGACTAAAGATGAGATCTTGTTACTGTAGATGTACTGTATGTGCTAATAGAGAGGGGAGATGTACTTGACTATGGAGGGGCGATAGAATAATGATGAGCTCTGGGAATATTGCAGCACGCTTTCACAACCCTCAAATCCTCTTTCCCTCCTCACCTCGCGACAGAAAACAACACAGGCTATTATTGTGACGCCACAGCGATCCTATTATTTCATGTTCTAAACCTACTTTCTCTCTCTCTCTCTCTCTCTCTCTCTCTCTCTGAGTTTTTGGAGGCCGTTGTTG
>CM076649.1:341019-369462 GCA_038496675.1 Rachycentron canadum | reverse complement strand
ATTTAAAAACATAAAAAGCACATAAAATACACAAAACACTATTTTTTACATTAAATGAAACCACGCAACAGTATGTAAAGCAATTCAAATGAGCTCCATTGGAATATTTTTAGTTAAGAATCTGACTTCTTCCGTCTATTTACTTTTCAAATTAATTCATCATATAAAATATGATAAGATATATGTGCACTGATGAGATATACTATACACTATATACATACCCAAATTTATGTTGTGACTCTTTTGAAGGGACCCAATCCTCAGGTTGGAAACCACTGTACTACACTACCTCACTGTAATAACTATGGAGTATATAACTACTCTGAGCCAAGCTACATATTTAGAGAATGGTATCAATCTTCTTACCCAACTCTCCGCAAGAAAGCCAATAAGCATGTTTTCTCAACATGCTGAAGAATTATGTAAAGACTGATCAACTTGGCTTCAGGAGCTAAACTGTATTACCACCATTATTTTAGGTAATGACTCTAATTAATCTGGTGCAAACACTCACAAATGCATCCAGATTGCAATCATGCTTGCTTTTTACTGCTCACAAAATTGGGTCTGTCTGTTTTTTGTTGTTCAATGGATGTATTCAATGAGCCACTGAGCCTGATTACTAGCAGGTTGGGTCTGCACTCCTCTATGCCCTGATAGTCTCTCTACTTTGTGACCCACAACAGAAACCACAGACAGACTATGAAATACTGTGCTGCCCCCGGCGCGGCTCTCAGTTATCATCGCCACCCAGCCATCTCCAGCACACGACATGCTGGGTGGGTCTATGTGGTTACTGCTGGTTCACTGGTTTCGGCAAAGATTTATCCGGGTTCAGAGTCCATTCAATGACAGATTCTGTACATTATTGTACAGATAAATGTCAATCATCCACCCTCAGTTTTCCTTTCAATCAGTCTCTGTTTTTTTCTTGTGTTGTATGTGTGGGGGTTACAGACCTATATCCTCCATCCAAGCCTGAAGGATGACCTCACGGGGCTAGCAGCTGCCGTCACCACTCTCGCAGGAGTTAATAGGAACAGTATGTAGCCTCTGGAACAGACTACCTCGCTCCTTCTTTCTTTCTTTGTCCCCACTATTTCAACACTAAGGAGCTAACAACCGTCATTTAATCTTGCTGTATTATTTATTTATTTTTTACTTTTTTTTTTTTTTTTTTACCTCTTATTTTCTTATTTAAAGAGTGCATCACTGATTAAAGGGTTGCAAAGGAGGATGGTATAATGTTACAGCCCCTGTAAAGTTGGTTTCAACATTTCCTGATGCATCTACAGGAAGATTTTTATATTAATTATGCATCATATGATCACCTGTACATCAAACGAGTCGTTCATCGTGAAAAATCCACATATCATTCAACTCTGCAGCTCCCCTCAGCTCATGGCGGTTTTCATAGAGGCTTTCACCTATTGTTTGGTTCTGTTGCATCAGACTCATTTTCAGCTTCAGTGTGCAGGCAACGGTTTTCATAAATGAAGTTATAACCAACCATACAAATATAACCATACTACAACTACATATAAAACACTGGGGGCTTTTTCACAATTTTCAAGTCATTTCAGAATAATTTATAAAATGGCTTTAAGACTTATCAATTGGATTTTACAAAGGTAAAGTAAGAGTAAGGTCATTCCATTAACTTTCTATGCTTATCCAGTGCCACAGTGGCTACAGGCTAACTAGACTAGTGGTTCTCAAACTGTGTGATGTGGCAAACTGATGAGCATGGGAATTAGTCTAATTCACAATGATTTACAACTGCTGTTTTTTATAAATGCTGTAGCTTGTGTCTCTGAACGACTGAGCTAGACGAGCTAGTTAGTTGGCTTCTTCACCAACCTTGAACTTGTTGATGAAGCAGTTGTCTCTTCACGTCCTGACTCATCTTCTGCTACAGCTACAGGTGTATACAATATCCATTGTCTTGTCTTAGTGAATTAGCTAGCTACAACCAGATGTATAGGAAGACAAGTCATTCGCACTCTCTCTCTCTCTCCTGTGCTCACATGCAAGGTAGCCTTAAGGAAACCTGATGATGTAAATGTGGAAGTGTGACCCTAAACATGCAGTTACACTGGCATTTTTGTTCAACAATATAATTCTAGCAGATAATCAGCAGAGCTAAGAAGATTGAATATTGGACTTACATTTTTATTTATTAATAGTTTTCTGCACCTCAGTGTGAAATGTAATCGCTGGCTGGAGTCACCAGGATGTGCATTGTAGGACACGTGAAGACTAAAGTTCACAGCCAGAACCCCTGTCTGTGTTTTAGGTTTAAGCACCAGAAGTGCTTTGTTATGGGTTAGTGAAGATCATGAGATTTTGCTCTTATTCCTCATTTGTCCAAAACGCCATTATATTTATTTGCGTATGAATTCAAAATGATTTATATGGCAAGGTGAAGACACTGTTGATGATCATATTTTGTAGTGAGTTAAAGTGAAATGCATGCAGTCATATAAATATTTACATATAGATGTGTATATATATATATTCCCCCTTTGTCTTCTAACTGCTGCTTCTCTTGGCTCATTTATTAACAGAACCACTGCAAAATATATATTTTGTTGGTTGATGGCTGCGTATTTTCATGAGATACCGTGCCTCCAATCTGATATCCTTCTGTGTGTTTTCAGCAGTTGGACCTGCACAGGAATGTTTTGTGTAATGTGTGAGCCATATGACAGTTATTTATCAAACGGCAGTACGCTCACCCACTATCTGGGCTTTGAATCAGACCATAGCACGAGCGGAGAAGAGAAGACAAAATCCAGCTGGTGGCATTGTCCCAATTCTCTGTTTGCTTCTTGAAACAAAACAGCAGGGTTTCGACGCACTGCACATAAACTTTCATGCTTAATTTTGTAATTTGGTTGATATGGACTGAGATACCTCAATAAGTGACTGCATGGCCATAACATTTTGTGCATGTCATGGTCACCCAGATTATGAATCCTTCTGACATAGGTGGTCCCCTGACTTTTCTTTTAGCACAACCATATGGTTAACCAGTGTGGTTTTGACTTATTTGACTTATTACAACAACTACTGGATGGAGCTCATCTTCCTGTAAGGAAAAATGTTATTTTGGTTTATACTTTATGATTTATAACAACAACTTAACCAATATATGACAACAACTTAACCTTGTAATTCTATGTGGGAGATATTGGGAATATCTGTCAAGGAACCCAACAAAACACTGAAAAAAGGCTGCAATATAACTGGCATTTACAGTTTAATACAATCAGTAATAATATTAATTCAGCTAATTTTGAAGGAGTTGTACAAACTTTCTCTGTATCTGGTTCTACTTGTTAACAAATCTCTCCAAATACATAACACTGCAAAAGTAGTTCCAGTAATTCAAACTGTTTAAATGAGATATGACAATAAGGCTAAGGTTAGGGGGCAGGGGTTATCATCCTGGAATAATGTACAAATATTCCTGAGTTGGAAAAATTCTTCCAATTCTTCCCAGTCTGCAGACACAGGGTGAATCAGTTATACCTGCTGAATATCAACATGTCAGCGTTATCACTGTGAGCATGTTAACATGTTGATATTAACAATGAGCCCAAAGTACTGTGTGAGTACTGTGCCTCACAGAGCAGTTAGCATGGCTGTAGACTCTTTGTCTTGTTTTACAGACTAATTAAATGCAACATATCATGAAAAGCCATTTTTAATACATTTACAAAATAATCACTTATTCAATGGCAAAACTAACTAAATTATTAGACTAACATCACATTTTTTTTAATAAAAAGTACAATATAAATGCTGAAAATAAATACTCCTCTGATTTGTTTAGATGTACTGTCGATAGAAAAGCAGACTAATGCACTTGCTTTGAAGGAGGACATAGATAAAGCAACATTTCACACCACAGGGACACTGTTAGAGTGCAGACAACACATTTTCTACTTTTTGGTTTCATTTCTTTCCAGTATATTGATAAAAATGTTCTGTACAAAGTGCATTAGTTGTACTGCATCTTGGTGAAACATCCAATGAAATGTCCATGGCTTTCATTGTGATGTGGAAATAAGTGATCCACATTTCAGCACTGCTTTGTTATATCAAAGTTACAGGGAAACAGAGTTTACCCAGAAATGTGAAAAGGGAATCTGGGAAGTGGGAATATCTATTTGATCATTATACACAAGTAAGATGGTTTAAAATAATATATTTTTACATACTGAAATGATATTACTTGTATACAGTATGTTGGTGGTTTATATACAGATTAGTTTTAGGCAGAAATGTAACTGAAGTTAAGATGTGAAATGAACCTACAGGCAGCATCTGAAAGCCAGATATAAAAAATGACTAAACGCTCCTGAATGTCTTGTGATTTTTTTTGACCATCACACATGTGGTCATCATCATATGGAGGAGGAGTGAACGAAAGTTGCCAGAAGATGTCCATCACTGGCTTCAGCTGTGTAACAGGCTTCATTTGTGAACAAAGTCTCTAATAAACACAGAACAAGCTGCACAGCACAGATCCAAACACCAATAACACCAGCTGTGCCAGTCTCTCGCTCCCATTGACTGGTAACTGGACCTGCTTGCTGTTAAAACCAGACCCATAGCGATATGAGCGCTGAGTCCCCCCCCCACTGCATAGGACCATTGGACCCTGAAAGGAAGTGGGTCTCCTCTGCGGTCGGTCAGGACTGGACCCTTCAGTCGGCCTCTCTCCAATGAACAGCAGTGGGTGTTTCCTATGGTCCAACTCAGTCTTAAAAAGCTCATACTCCTTATGTGGCAGCTTGATGCCCAGCACCGTGCACCCGTCTGTGGGAGTCAAGTCCTGCTCCACCCCAACCTCCCATCTTCCAGCCCGACCACACTTTCCAGGCCTTGTCCCATTCAACATTTTGGCTGTCGGCTCTTCCATGGCTGTGACTCTCACCTGTGTGACCTTGAAGACAAACTCAGTGGCTCCTGAGACCTTGGCGGAGGGGTTTCCCTGAGCGTAGTGGCCCGAGGCTCTCAGGGTGAACGTGGGCTGAGAGCAGGCAGGGTCTGAGTAGTGCCGGTAGATGCCCTCCCATGCATGCTGATCAGGTTGAAAGGTGAAGTCTCGGGTGAGGAACAGAACAGTAGGACGGGTTTCACAGCGCTGGCTAACCCAGCGACCGGCCAGAGACAGAGGGGCTGCAGGGCTGCGGGGCAACACTGGGGGGCGCTGCTCTGAGGAGCGGTACACTAGCGCACACACAGGGCAGGGGTGGATGTGATGCTGCAGAGGAAAGAGAGACGTCTGTTTTAGAGACACATCTAATGAGTGTTTTAATTTTTGTTTTAATTATTGTTTATTTTATATTAATATCAACATTAATATCAGTATTACACAGTCATTTTCTCTTTGATATACTGATTCATTGAATATACAATGTTGGGATATTATGATAAATTAAAATGCTCAAGAGCTCAAGGGAGCCCTATTGATATATGTTGGATTTGTTCTGCCATTGAAATATTTGGTCTAAATGTAGCTTTTATGTTACACCTATATTCTGAATAAGAGCAGTCTGCAGGTTTTTTTCAATAGATCATCAACATAATAAGATCATTCTACCAGCTACAAACTATAACATAAAGTTGAATAACTGGTTGTGGCTATTCGAATTCAAATATAAGCTTTAGCAGAATTAGGAAGACACGGTATAAGATAATACCTCTGCTTGTCCTTGTATTAGGTCTTTTAGACAAATAAACACAAAAATAAACAAGGTAATGACATTATAATGTCTCACCATGGCGTTCTGCAGTGGTTGCTGGTACCCTGTCGGTCTGTATTGAGTTCTCTGAGTCCAGTCAGTGTTGATGTCCCCTAAAAACAGCTCCTGGATCTTCCCCCCATTGTTGTGCTGCTGCGTCTCCACCCGAATCAGACCCATCTCCATCATGGAGAAGCCCAGCGCTGCCAGACATCCCCTCCCTGCCCGGGTGTTGTATAGTTCATACAGCTTCCCTGGCACCACCCGAGTGAGGGTCAGACCCACGCATGTCGGAGGCAGCCTGGAGGACAACCTCTGCTTGGCTGCCAGGCTGTGGACCACGATGCCCACCTTGCTGAGGTGGTGTTCGGCTTCAGTGCCACCACGGGTGATCCAAGAGGCCTGGCGCAGACGAAGCTTTCCCCTGATCATCAGGGAGTAGGCCGGATCCTCACAGCTGTTATCAGTGTAGTAGTGCTGCAGGGCCTGGAAGTGACGGCTGGCGTGAAAGGTGTACAAGCGGGTAAGGAACTCTGGACCAGGCCGAACTTCACATCTGAAATGATAGAAATGATAGATAGTCTAGATTTAAGATAGACTATCTAGCTAAAGGCCCTGCTCTATACGGATTTATCGATCTGAATGGTGCATTTTAGTTTGGTATGTTTTGGCCTATCATTGATTCTGTGGTGGCTATTGAGCTGTGTCATCGTACCTATGCTGAACCCTTTGACAGGTGACAGTTGTCAGGGATAATCCAAACAAAGACCAGACACTCGACTGCCTTATGTCCACATTTTATCTGCTTAGGTTAAACTACATTAGCTGGTCACATTGACCTGACAGGAAGTTTCATCTGGATGCTATAACATTGGTGCATTGGTGAAACTTGTCTCTTAACCTCTCTTACTAAAGAAAAAAAACTATAAGAATTTGTGTGTGAGACAAAAAAACTGTAAACTACTTAAATGGTTAATTAATCATTTGATCAGCTTTTAAACAAAAATGCCAAAAAAACTTCTGGTTCCAGCTTTTTAAATCTGAATATTTGATGCTTTCCTTTGTCAGATATGATTGTAAACTGAATGTCTGTGAATTTGTAACTGTTGGTTGGACAAGTTATCTGTATATTTCAATTTGTGTGTGTGTGGAAAATTATTGTGAGCATTTAGCATTATTTCTGACATTTTATAGCAAAAAGGGCTTATTGATTGATTGAGAAAATAATCGTTATTACTGATAATGAAAATTATACGTAGCTGCGGCCCAACACAGCACAGCCCTCCGAACACACGTAACGCTCTTTGGCTAACATTTTGGATATCACCTGTGCCAACAAAACACTTCTTTGTGCTAGTTATGGAAACACCTTCGTATCAAGCCAGCATCACCAGGCACACGTTAGCCAGGGACTGAGCTTTGCTTGGCCACCAAGATATAGTTTTGACTTGCCAAAGCAAACAACCCATGACAGCTGCTCAGTTTTAATCCAAATCTTTTAATAATTACGTGTTGTGCCAATGAAACATCATCCACATGCAGCACTTTTTATTTATTTACTTTTACCATGTTGAAACAATGTCAAAACATATGGCTCCTTATGGAGTCTATTCAAAGTCAAGTGGTGTGTCCTCATTTCTGTGACTTATGTCTGACTTGTGTCCAAGTCTAAAACTCTTACCACATCTGCCTCAATTAAAGTTCTGGAAAATAAGGTCTTTTGTGGAAATTGATATTAATCTACTCAAGGTTTAACAGTTAAAAGAGAGACTTTATATGAAAAGATGAAATAACATTAACTAAAAAAAAAAAAAAAAAAAAGTGTCTCGTGAAGCCTCAGTGCTCCTTGGCATCGATCCTCCAAAAGTCTGGAACTGGAGAAGAGGACATTACTCTTCCAAAATATTTTCCCCATATTTGATGATGGTGGAGGAGAGTGCTGTCTAACATATTTGTCCAAATTCCCCGATTTAGGTTGACATGTCTTATTTGTACGAGTCATAGCATGTGATCCACATAATTTTCATACTACAAGCCATTCAGTGACCCCTCATGCTCTGCATCTGCACTAATCTAATCAGCTTTGTGCTATACTTATTCACTGGTCTGCTTTTAATATAAAATTGCAGAAATTGTAATTGACTCTTATTGTCTATAAGTGAATCATTACTACAACAACTGAACATTAAACCTCACCTTGTTGACACCCATGTGCCGTCCAGTCTTGGGGGGATGTCTGCTATGATTCGCACTCTGTCCTGTAGGTGGCGGTACTGACAGCGAGGATCCCACTGCAGGCTCTCACTGAGGTTGGAGAAGGAAGTGAAGGAGGCTGTGGGTACCTCCCATAGTTTACTCCCTGTCCCAGCCACAAACACAGCTACAGGAGAAAGGTAAGTCAGAAAACAGTGAGTAAATAATCAGAGGCTTCGTTGAGATTCTCAGGCTGATTTCAGGTGGACGTGGGAAATGGGAATATTCAGATCAGAGATGAGTATCAGCCTCTTTCATCAGAAAATCAAAGGAACAAGTGGAAAGCAATAGGCCAGCATTCACATCATCTCTCTGTTACATCTAAACACAACTCTGGTTGACTGCAGGCTGTAATTTTGGTAAATTTTCCATGTAATGAGCGTTGAGTCTGTGCTATAGGAACCATACATAGCATGAATCAGGATGTTGGCCCCAGTGCAGACAGTTTTGGCTTGTCACTACAATCGGCCTGCAGCTGCAACACGTTTCTGGGTTTTGCTTGCAGGCAGTTGGTGTGTGTATAGGTGAGTGTGAATGAATGTGTGGTCTTTGTACAGTAAAAATGCATTTCTGTCTTTGAGAGGAGTGGGTCACTGACAGCAGCAGCCGGCCAAGCTCGACACATCTGTTGATAATATGACTCAAAAAACACTTATGATGGTGAATGTTCGTTTGAGTATAACATTCATTGATTCATTGATGTGTGCACATCTGCAGTCTGTCTGCCCATCACTGGTCATGACCAGCTGCACTTTTTGCTGTGTCCACTTGTCGCTGCACAGAGATGTGTGCATTTCCAACATGGCAAGGCCGGTCGCTCCGATCTGGTTCCAGATCAGGCGAAGGTGAGAGGGTTTTCTTATTGCAACATGAGGAAATCCACTGGGGTCTGTGTGAGCAATTTGGTGTGCATTTTTGTGTGCATGTGAACATTATGGCTTCAGTTAAGTCCGCCCAAAACAAATGTCAAAAAGCAAAAGGGAGATGAGTTTTCACAGATGGCTCCATCTCCTGCTTCCTCTCTGACTTTTTCTTTTGTTTTCATCTCGCACTCGTCCACCCGCTTCCTTTTTTCTTCATGGAAAATTGTCATCTTTAACCTTTTTGTTTTTGTGTGGATTAAACAAATTAAATATAAAGTGTTAAATAGTGAGCTTTAGAAGTGCTTGTAGACACATAGCCAAGCTAGCACCGCCTGTCTCCATGCTAAGCTAAGTAGCTTCCGAATGTCTTCTCATCTGACTCTCCGCCATTATTGTTATTTCTAAAATGTCAAACTTTTGCTTTAAGTCAGCGAGAGCTGCAATAATTTGTGGGATCAGATTTTGATAATCAATGAATTATTAATTTTTTTTGGCAAAATGACAAATGTCTGCTTCCAACTTCTTGGATGTGATAATATGGTGTTTTTCTTCGACTGCTTGTTGGATTTCAATGTAAATGTAAATAGCATTTATTCATCGTTTTTAATTGACCATGAAAAAAATCTGTAGATTAATCAATAATGAAATTAATCATTTGTCTCAGCACTAAATTAAGAGGTCGTGTCCAGCTTGATTTTTCCTCTTTTTCCTTCTCCCTTATTCCCTCATGTTCCCTCTTATACCCATAGCTCTTGCATTCCTCCTCTCACTTTCTAAACTTTCCTGGGACAGACAGCTTTATGAGTGTAATCTCACTCCACTTCTCTCTCTCCCTTGACTTTAGATGCACATGGGGAGCACATCACCTGTCGAGCCTGGAGTTGAACTGGGAGTGAGCTGTGGAGGCGTCAGCCGAGCAGATGTAGCTGAGGGGAAAATGAGGACTTCTGAATGGAAAGTGTGTGACGCTGACTTGCCATTGGATTTTTTTTTTTTTTTTCTGTAAAATGGTGGCTGACTGATTGGCGTTTATTAACCTTGTTAGTGTCAGATGGAGGATATTTTTTGTTCCCCTTGCTCTTGGAAAGCGTCCCGTATGCTGACCACAACCACAGACTTGTGTGCCGCCCAGTCATTTCCGAACATCCTTCCACCTGATACACACACACACACACACACACACACACACACACATATGTACAGTTTGAATTGTTTGAGCTATATAGTCATAGACCACAAAACCAGATTTAAGCTCAAGGCACATCTCTCCTCTTTTGAGTCTATTTGTTGATATAATTAATACCTCTTCTTCCTGTCACTGGCACTGAAACATGTTTGCAATTTTCCCCACGCAGTGATGTGTTTGTTTATGCTCCATGTCACTGCAGCTGGCGAGGGAACACGGTCACTCGGACCCAGCTGCGCTCCCACAAGAAAACTCGGAGCAGAAATACTAATCAGGATCAATTAATTTCCACTGCTCCTTGCAAGTCATTCAGCTGGTCTGTTTTGTGTTATCCAGCCTTTGTAGCTGCATGCAACATGTTGCCTAAGTGGTTACAATGAATGAACAGAGAGGCTGGAGTCACAGTATGTGATGTGGAGTCATTTGGGTTGCTATATTTGAGTTTCTGTTTTTGCCAGAGCATTTCTATAGAGTGATTCTTGAGGTCACTTGTCATTCAGCCCCTCTCCCTCTCTTGGATCTTATTCCAGTTGGGCATATGGTTGCATTTACTAAAAGAGTTCTCATAAAAGCAGAGCTTAGTAAAACAAAATTGCTCATCGTGGGGTTTTAACTATTCCTCTACAAAAGCGTCTATTCCAACCACAAGTGAGGCGATGTTGTAATACATATGATAATATCCAACCCCCATCTCAATTTGAAGGAGTTGGGGGACTATTTTAGTTGATTCATTTCCTACATAGGCAGTCAAATATCATTAGTTTTACCCTAAAATGGTTCCCACTGATTTATTTTTCCACTATGGCCCCTAAAACGTCCCCTTGATGCAGTCCGCACCTCGCTGTCAAAATATCGTGCTCGGTGCAGTTTATGAAACAGATTTCATGTTTTGTTTTTAACTTTATGATGCATTATACAGCATATACACTATGTGTAACATTTTGATTTACCTAGGTAACATGACAAAATGCATTTTATTATAAATCTGAAGATTTCACATAGCCTCACAACTTCAATATAAAATAGCTCAAAGTAGCTACAACAATTAGGTGCAATTAACAGTTAATACAACACATTAGTCCACAAATTGCCACTTTCTTCTGCTAATCAATTCAGTTTAATAATCCTCTTTTTAGTTTACATTACATTACAGAAACCTGATCATCTATTAAACTAGACAAGACAATAATCCTAATGACATGCAGTAGGTTTGGGCTGCAAAAACAATTTGATAGGACTTATTCCCTTTTTTTATGGTTTAAAAATAATAATAATAAATAGCAATTATTGGTACTTTTTACTCTGGTTTTACCCTATTCAGACCATGGCAGTGATCTCTATGACCCCAAAGGGGTCAAGGGTCAACACCTAGAAGAGTCTACTAAAGCATCACAACCAACATGACACAGCCAAAATCTGATATGCACATTGTCAATTGTCATAACAACACACGATGAGATACAATAACTGACTGTGGTGGCGCACAGCTTTCATAACTTGATTACTAGCAAGACAATTAGTTTGTGTGCAAGTCTCAGTTACACAGTGAGTGGACCGATGGGGTTAAAGTGATTTTTCCCCCCCCTGCTGCCATTGTGCTTTTCTGTAGAAAGCCTGGTTTGCAGCTGAACAACACACTACCCCCCCACCCCCTCGTCTGCACGCAATGTCACAACTCTCCCACAAGGGGTCAGCGCAGCAGCCTGTGACGTGCGTGTGGTCTGCACGGTCAGTCTGTCATCACCACCAACTCCGCCACAGCCACTGGCCTTGACTTCATCTGACTGATGACCGGCCAAAGTAATCTACCTGCCTTTGAGTTCCCATATTCATCCTCTTTCCACACACGCGCACACACACAAACACACACACACACCCAAATGCACGCATGCACATTCACAAAAACACACTGCACACATTGATTTACAGTGGACTGCAGAAGGGATAGCATTTATAAAGGACCTCCAGGCTGCACTCTGTTTGTTTGTTTGCATTTGTGATTACGGTTTGGCAGCCTTCACCCTCCTCTCTCATGTCTCATCCACAGCGCCAAAGTCAAACTACAGTTTTATGTACTTCTTTATTTGGAGCTGTCCTGTAAAAACAAGAAGCAGATCCGACACTTTTGATTCAGGGCTTGGTGAGGGAATCAAGCGCTTGACGTTTAAGTCAACCTTATGCCTCATTCATTAGAGAGAGACGCCTTTGTCTGCTTCATAGTTGCTTCTGTTGAGGCTTTTAATGGAGAATAACTAAATCTGCCAAAGCAGAGGCAGTGAAGGTGAAAGAAAATCTTTTTTGTCTCAGGGAAAATGTTGTTGGTCCAGTGAATTGATGGCAAAGCCGTCCATAATCCAGTATTTTAACTACTTCCTCATGTGTTTCCTACTTTTTTTACTGCATCCTCATCACATTTCTTTCAGTGTGGATACCCCCCTGTGTACTGTAAAGTCACTCTCATCTCTCTTTGCCTCAGTGCTGCTGGACAAAACTGTCCAAACTGTCCCCAAATTGCCCGTGCCCTCCTGGCCCCCCTCCCCCCTCCCCGATGAAAAAGCCATGATGTTTACGGCTCATTTCTGCTGGATGGATTTCAGATTCCTCCCTTTGTTTTATTTTTTTCTGTCTTTGTTTCTCTCTCTCTCCCTCTCTCTCTCTGTGTTAGTGGTTGATAAAGTGAATGAGGTTGGTCAGGAGGATGAGGGAGTGAGGCGTCTTCATGTGCTGCCATGACAAGACTAGCGAGGTGCACCCGTGTGTTTTTGTGTGTGTGAGCAGAAATATTAAATGTTACAGTAGCTCAGAGGTTTCACATATTTAGGTGACTGCTGGACATTATTCATAGTTCACAGCTGCTTTTTCAGGCTGTCTGAGTTGCTGAGCTGTCCTCCAGATCTTGGATAGGTGTTATATCAGTGATTCCCAAATTTTTTTTGGCTTGTGGCCCCTGACAATGAAGGAGTGTTTCTTTGCTACCCCCTCATCGCAAGTTGCATATTTGTATAAATTATGGACAGTGAGTAACAAAGAGTATTTTTCCCTCCAATTGTCTCATATTGTTTCATTTTAATTGCAAGAAAACAGTCCAAATAAAAACTTTTTCTTCTTTTTGCCATATTTATCATCTCACAATCCCTCATTTGTCTTGTGACCCCATTGACTTTTAATAATTGTCACATACCAAAAGAGAAGTGATTCAACATTTTGCAACATTTTGCAATTTTGAAAAAAATGGTGTAGAAAAAATGTTTTCTGTATCCAATCTTTATGTCATTACCTCTCAACAATCCATTGTCATGAGATACCTTGATTAATTTTCTTTTGGGAATTTACCAACACCCACACTTTGACGGATACAATAATTTCCTATCATCACTTTTTTGGGAAATTATCCCTCTTCCCTTTATGAAATTAGACCAGCTGCATATCCTGTTGTCCAATTTGTTTTTCTACTCAGAGAAGGTCAGCCTGTGCAGAAATATCTCACTGCTGACCACAGCAAGAAACAACACTTTTTGTTTTTCATTCATACCATGGAAACAGTTTTACATGTCAAACCACACTGTACTGTGCAGCTATTGCAAAAATATTCTGGGTCATTTTTTGTTTTGTTGAGATAAAGTTAACTGCAGTGATTTACCTTATGTTACCCTACGTTACAGAGACCAGCTCTAAACGCAAAACCTCATTTGTTAAATCTTCGGCGTAACGTGTAGAAATAGAAAACAAGGCGATTTTACAGTGTCCATTGACCCCGTGACTGGCCACATGCAGCTCATCTTCAACCGAGGGTTTATTAACCAAATGTAGGTTTGGTTGAAACTAACCCCTTCATCACATCCCACTGCCCTGTACCAAGCTCAGACATCTCATAGCAAAATAAATTAATATCAACCCTCCAACAAACTCCCAGGCCTCCTCACCCTTTGAGACAAAGCAGGGTAAAATCTCTGTCAGCAAAAAACGGGTCATTTCACATGGCGAAAAATGTCCACTGAATTGGAGGCTTGATGACCAACGACACACTTGTGAGAAACTTAGGACCAAATTCTCACAATGTCACCAATGCTTTGACTCACGTCTACGCACCAACCAAACGCACAAATTAGCTGGCGGTCACAACATATCGTAAACATAATTTTCTGGTAAGATAAATCCTTGCTTGTTGCCACTCCCACTGAAATTTTGTTGAAACGAGTCGTCGTTTGATCAATTAGTTGGACGGAAATATAATCAGCAACTGTTTTAATAATTGATCAATCTTTATAATTTTTCAAGCAAAAATGATGAAACATTGTCAAATATTCTCTGATTCCTTTCAGATGAGAAGATTTCCTACTCTTCTTTGTCACGATCATAAATGTAAACAATATTTTTCTTTTCTGACTTTTGATCGCACAAAACAAGACATTAAATGACATCATGTTTAGGTCCCTTAAGTTGTTTTCTGACATTTCATAGAAGAAGCGATGAATTACATAGAATGAGTGGCAGATTAAACGCTGAGGAAAAGTAATTGTTAGTTTGGCCTTGTTGCTTCAGTGTCTTGCCTCCTTCTCTCTAACTTCGTTCCACCCTTGTCACCAAAGTAAGGCGAAGGTCAGGTTGATTTAGAGGTTTTTTCAAAGAACATGAGGTCTTTGTGTTTTTCTAACCCTCAGTCCCCCCGAGGAGTATCCCTCCGTCCCCGGGGCGATGCATGGAAGACTGCTGTTGTCTTTTCATCACAGTGTAAGCTGGTTAATCCAGTGGCCTAGTTTATTTAGACAAGGGATGTACAGGGGTTTGCCCAGTGGATGCTGCTGCCAGTTTCACTGTGGTTAGCGAACTCTGGCTCCTGTTCACAAAACACCGACGCACAGATCATCCTGCTGCATTTCACACCTTCACCATGAACAAAACAGCTGCCACATCAAGCCGGCACATCCACCTATCCAACCATTTTCTCATCCTTTCATCCTCTGTGTTGTTTGTAGCTTTATCGGTTCATACAATGTTTGAACTAAACAATCTCTGCTGTTACTAAAAGAGCTATCAAACACCAGAGAGGATCCCTCATTATAATAGCACCTGACATGCAGGGTGGTGTCTCGTCTTGGTGGGCAGCTGTGGCAGTCGAGATGTAGATAGCGGACAAGGGAAGTTGATGGTCCATTGATGTTTTGGAGCTGAGATTACATCAATTTCACCTTAATCCAAAAGCTTGGTTTGGAGGCGTTTTATGAGATCCGATCGGTGTCTATTTCACATAGTTTCAAGTCTGAACAGGATTGTTATTGGGGGAAGCAGGAATATTGCATCCAGGGTTTAATTTAAATGAAGAGGATCTAATATTCCTATCCACGTCAGTTCAGTTTAGATCTCTCTCTGTCTGAGGATCCACCAGTCTCAGTTTTATCTTGAACACGGGCGACTTCAGTTTACCAGAACAGTTTGTATCTCTAAAGTCAGAGTTTGGGCTCAGGAACAAGTTTCTCAGTGTTCTAGATCAATGTAGAGTCATCTCACTGTCAGTGATTTAATGGAGATGGGAAGCTTTTTTTTTTTTTTTTTCAGAGCAACGACGTTACACCTGTCAAATTTCATCTGAATATAGATTTTGTGGTCCAAACAATTCCACTTTGGTATCAAGGATACCAACTGATTTCCAATCAGTTTTCAGCTCTGTCTGTTTGGGGCCAGCGACTCAACCTCTCCTGTCTCCTCTCCTACACTTCAGGGGTGGAAGAGTTCACAGATACCAGTCTGCCACTGAAGCAGCTACAGTAAGGATAGAAGGAGGGGAGGAGGTTGGCACCCAGGGATGATTATAACCAGGCAGATGCCTCCTTCGGTCTGTCTACTGCCGCCCATCACCCTAACCAGTCCTGATGGGCAAAACGCTGGATTTCCGCGATCGAGGCCGTGGCGGCTGGACAATCAGTGCTGCGCAGCAGCCTGAGGTAGGGTCAGTAATGGCTGTCTCCTGTTATTCTAACCATTAACATAATGGCAACATTAGTTCCAGGGCCACGCTTCCCTGCTCCTAGGGAACCATTGTTTAAAGGCACCAGTCAGGGCTGCTTTTTAAGACTCCTCCACTGGCCACTGACGCTTTGAAGACACTCAGAGGAGCAGGCAGGGGGAAACAGACTGGCTATTCATAATGTCAGCACAGATTGCACAAAGTGCTGATCCACATGTTAAACTTGGAAATAGTTTGGATTGTGACAAATTACATAGTTATTTCCTTGTAATTATGACTTTGTCTGTTATAATCTCTTCCTTTTTGTCTCTGTGTCCTGCCATGTGTTCTTTAGGCTAAATCCCCCAAGTGTTCAGCTGATTTCTCACATGAGAGAGCATTTATCTTATTGTTTTCATAATGGAAAAGCTTTGGAGCACCGGGGGGGAAATCTTCTACAATCTTTTAAGATCTGATTCTAATGGCAGGATTTACACTTCAAATTTTCGTACATGTGAAACAACAGTCTAAGAAGTAACACCAGCATCAGTTTGAGCCTTCTTATACTTATATTTTCAACATGAAAATTTTAGATTAAAATCATTGTAAAGAACGAGGCTTTATATTACTTATATAGGACAAAATCAGAATGGACAGAAATCTGTGGATTTATGGGAGGATTAAAGACAAACAAGCTTCAAAAAATGGTTTAGACAGGTGGAATACACGCTGCCATCCTGGAGACGGTGGCTGAACTCACCTTGCCACAGCAGCCAGACTCCTCTCAACAGGTGACAGGAATGTCCCTTTGACATGTTTCCTGCTTCGGCACGCTTCATTCACACGCTCTGCTCAGAACAACAAACTTTGATCCCTGGGAAATCCAAGAAACTGAGGCTCCTGTCAACAAGAGACGATCAGGTGGGATATCACCATGACAGGAGCGCATATATATAATATGTCCTGTTATCCCTCAGATGAAAACTCTGGTCTCCTCTTCAAACAGCAGGGACTTTTTTTCCCTTCCTCTCTTCTTCTCTTTCTACCTCCAACTCCTGGCTTCCATGGTCTGATAAGAAAGTCCTCAGTTGGAAACACTCGCTTCATGCAACTTCTCCACAGTGGTGCTTCCCTCCAGTTGGCGAGAAGGAGAGTAAATCCTCTCTCTCTCTCTTTCTCTCTCTCTCTCTCTCCGTCCTCCCCCCCACCTCTCTCTCAATCACACACCGTTGGGTCACTACTGTGCAGCACTGTGGATCTGTTCCACTCGATGCATGTGCAGCCAGTGTGTGTGTGTGTGTGTGCATGAGAGCAGGAGTGTTTTGTGTGTGTGCTGTCCTGTCTGGCTCTTATAGTTGTGAGCTGAGAGGAGGGAGTAGAAAGAGAGAGAGAGAGGGTGAGAGAGAGCAAGATGGAGGGAGGGCAGAGATGGAGAAAGTTTTAGAGTGTGTGTGTTTTTGTGTATGTGTGTGTGGAGGAGGGGGTTTGAGCTTCAAGCTTCCTAAAGTGAAGGCTCTGGGGAGCTTTTAGAGCACGGTGCAAAAGGGCAGTGGTGGATAGGAGTTAACACTGCAGCCACTAAATAAAACATTTCCTCACTGACGGTACCTTTCCATGTTGACAACTGTTTTTAATTGTCCCCATTTTGAAATATATGAGGTTTATACCTCCACCCCAACATAATGGAGGTGAATGGAGTTAAAATACCAAATACCAACCACAAATCTGGGCACACATAGTGGCTAATCCAAGTAAAATAAGTAGAACCAATAAAATGAGAAAAAAAGAACAAAAAGGAGGCACATCGTATAAATAAAATACCACGTAATTGCATTAATGAGACCAAACATTATAAAACTTCCCTTGGTAATTTCAGCCAATCAGCAAAAACAGGCTTTGTCTGACTCTATTTAGTGAAGGAGAAGAATGTTTTTTTTATTTTGAATCTTGTAGACTTCAGCCCTCACAGACTTCACACGGCTCCCTCCAGAGCCACAAAATACTTTATACAACTTTTTTCACATACGCAGTAAAACTCCCCACAACCTGTAAACAGACTTTGATATGTAAAATTGGAGGAGTTCTCTTTTAATCATCCCCCCTGTCCATACTGACTATGAAGATAGTCCAACGAAAACCATGGGGGGCAAAATCCACTGCACTTAATTTGACAATTTAGACAATTCAAGTGGGTATTTTCCAAGGATACAGTCATATTAGGACCAAATTGCCTCTATGTGTTACAACCACAGCCAGCATGGGCAGTCAAAGGGAAATATTTTCTGCCTTGTGCATCACTTCTTTCACGTTTCCACAAAATTCAGCATGATTTATTGGGTCTTTGGAAACTTTAGGATATTTTGTAGGATTTAGACTAAAGTTCTGTTGGAGTGAATGATGCTTGGATGCACAGCATGAGTTTGTGTTGGGATTGAAGAATCTGAAAAGAGTCAACAGCTTCAGTTTCTCTGAATAATACACATACCTCACTGTGAACAGTTTTCTTTGGAATTACATTCTACTAAAGAAATAGTCCCAGTGAAAGCGCTTCACAGTCAGCCCTGTGGCTTATTGAAAGCAATGGGAATCCTGTTTCTTGGAAGAGATGTTACTATTGAAGTTTTATACATTTTTCTTTTAATGCTGCGAACACCACAAATAAAACTCCATTCCCTCTTTTAAACCTCATAGATGCATAATCGCAAAACTTTTTCACATCAAATCAAAAGTATCTACATGGTAAATTACCACTACAGGTGAGTGGGAAAGTATTTGGGTAAATTGACCTTTTAAGCTGAAAGAAATTCAGCATCAAGGAACGTCTAAACTTCAAACCTCCGGCAGCTGCACACACACAGTTTGCACAAACCCGTATCACACCCCATTAGAAAGACACATGAACACACAAACGCTCCAGTCACACTGATTCATAGGCCCCGCGTACACATGTGGTTCGACGGTGTTGTTGACACTATTGACCACTGCAGAAGTAAAGAAGGGTTTCAAAGTGCCTGCCAAGTGAGCTGGCAGCACATCTACGACGGGTGGGCTGACCAGAGCCCTGGCAAACGGTCAGGGGTACGTACACTCCTGACACCATTACACACACAGCCAATGACCAGTGCAGTTGGGCTAAGTAATTTTACCACGACTACAATGTTTTATATGGCACATTTCTAATGCAGCATCTTGCTTGTATTAACATTTCTGTTCCTCCCGAACCGTACTTTCAAAGCACTGACCAAATGTTTCTCACAGTCTTTATACTACATTCTCAAGGACATGAGGCCCTACATGGGCGAATATTTAAGGATAATTCTGCTCTGTTTTTTTCCCTCCTACAATCTGGGTTATATTTTGGTAGTTTTTTTTTTACCGTTGTTCTAATCTATAATAACACGACACTCCCCAACTTAGTGAATAATGTGACAACTTTTTAAAACTAATGTCCCGTTTCTCACTAAAACAGACCTCCTGCTTAAACTTAGGTCTGACATATTTGATGCAGTCATGGACACATGCAGTTTTTCTGTGATATGAGGAGTTCAGTTTTATCTCCAAAGGAGCCGGGGTTTAGACCAGCGGTTACCCACATGGGGCCAAAGGATGGGCCAAACGTACCACAACATACAGCAATGTACAACCAGCCATGTCTCCAACAAATTGTGTTTATTTGTGTTTTAATAATGTCATTTAACAATCTTTTTTTTTTTTCATATTATGTTATAGTAAGAAATGTTCCTGCTGCCTGCTTTCTTCACAGGAAACCTTTTTACAAGTTAAGAAAACACTAGATTTTTGTACCACACAGAAATTGTAGAGAGAGGATCAGTGTGGGTGGTTATATATAAGGTGCCAGACTTTGACATCAAAAGACTGAGGTTCTTATCCTGAGTCATGGTTTTGGTTAAATGCTCTGTCTTTGAACCAAGATTCATAATCTTTACCTGAAGCTAAACCAAAACCTGTGAGTCAACATTTTACTGATACCTTCAGAATCAACATGTTGTGACTCTCCAGATACGTTAAATTAATGATGTTTACTCATTATGTTCAGACAAAACCTGCCTGGCATCTTGTTTCCTTTGAAATGAATGTGCTGTTACAAATTTGGAATATATATAAAAACAATTCTGAGGAGAACCTTGAAGTATTTTCTTGATACATTGATATAACATTTAATTTCTGCAGCAGCAGGAAATGTAAAGATCCTAAAGAAATAGTTAAAGGTGTACTTTTTTTTTTTTGAAGCCTTAATGTTTGTGATGACCTTGTTGATATAATTTTGTTAAACTGTTGGCTTGTTTATGACCTTCTACCCTCTTATTGTCTGGCTTCTTGTGTCTCTCACCTTGTCTCACAAAATGGTAATAAATCTAAATTAAGAAACGACAGCACTCCCTCTCTGGCCATGCTGTCTTTAGACAGTCCCATCCTTGCCAAGCAGTCACAGCTACTACTTCAGGAGAGCCTAATCTGATTGTTGATCAGTGCCTCAGGCTAAGTGCTAACTTGCTGTGACAGACCCCACAGAGAGTGAAGAGAAGAGAGGACAGACGCTGCTGATCTCTGATCCCAGATCTGACAGCTGGCTCCCTCAGGAGGACACTGCCTGGGGTGTCAATAGCTTTGATCCACTCAGGGTCCTCTCAGGAATGCACACACAAACACACACACATACACTCACAAACTCACTCACACAAATACTGCACTTTGATGATTATGTAAATGCATGCATACACAATTTTTTAATCTCACCCTCACTCTTGTTTTTTCCCTTTCCTGCCTCTAATATACAGACTTATTCACATACACACACACACACACACACACGCACACACACACTACTGGGCCTGGCCTGCTGGCACACACACACACACATAGGAGCTGGAATGAGTTGCCTAAGAACACACAGTCAATGCTATTTTATAATCAAATAATTTCTCAATCCTGTAACTAATACCCCTCCACCAAGCACGAGCTATCAACTGTGGTGGGCTATGTGTGTGGTGTGTGTTTGCTTAGGCACATATCCTCCACATTGACACACACACACACACACACACACACACACACACACTTGAATAATCACATACACGTACACACAGACTTTATATTCACACAGAGTTTTAGACTGGCTTCATTCATGCTCATGGTCATTTTATGTTCTGGCTTTTTTGGACTGTGCGTCTTTACCAGGTCCCTCTACGAGCAAGTGGCGCCCCCCATAGGACTGAGAGTCAATGAGCATCAAGGAACCTGAGCAGAAGACGAAGAGGAGAAAAACTGCTTGTTTTTTGTTTGTTTGTTTTTTTAACAGCTTGGAGTGAAATTGGACTTTTATGTGAAAATGGAAGTGGAAAATGTTTCTGCTAATCTAATTAATGGAAACATGGTAAAGCCAATATGACCACAGAAACAATTAAAGCCATCAGAAGTGGAAGACCTGTAAAAATTCATCAGTTTGCACTTTTGTAAAGTCAGCTACATAGAGTTTTTTTTTTTTTTTTGCATATCTGTAGTTCATTTTACCAGGTGGGAGATTAACATCTCCGGCTGTGAGTTTAAAGTTAGAGGCTGACATGAACAGTCCTCACTCTGCTGCTTGTAATCGATGTTTAAACAATATAACATGAAGACATCATAATGTGTATTTCCAACAGGTTACAACTCTGTCTAAAATCTCTTTCCCTTGTTGTTTCTCGCACCATAATAATGTTAACAAGTCAAAAACTATGTCTTCTTCCTGTTTGTCATTTGGTGCCAATGGTCACGTGTCCCTGACTGTTACCATGGAAACATGGGTCTCAGTCTTCGATGTGTTAGGGAGTGGTGGGTAGCATATTTAAAGATGCTACCCCATAGGAAAGCCAGGCCACCAGGCACATACACTTAAGGCCCATTGAGCATGCTCAGTAGAGCCTTTCTCTTATGATAATTGATACAACTCTGTGAAGACTTTCCAAATGTTGGATGAAATGGATCAAATTTTGCCGATAAAGAGAACAATTTCTGTGTGTTTTAACACCTGTACAACTTCCACTGATTGTTTTCTTTAGTCAGTGTGTGTCATGTGATCTGGCCAGAGGTTGCAAGTTGCAGCATTAGCAACAATGTAAGAAATCCTTCACTGCTCGGTGCTGTTCATGGGAGCTTGGTCTTAGCTTTGAATGAGCCTGGGGGTAGATTGACTAACTCTTTAGGCCTAAAGGGTAAGAATATTCTCAGCTAATTCTCCTGTTCAGGATGTTTGGAGTCGGGGAACAACTTTAGGACGCATGGCCTCGTGCCTGCGTAGTGTGTGATGTGGAGGGTTCAAGGTCTAACATGGACACAGTCAGAGCTAACCAGCCATGAGAAGCTATAGTTGCTCTCTCTGTCTCTGCTGGAAGAACTGTATGTTTATATCTTTGAGAGAGTCTGCGTGGGGACCTAGATGGCAAAGCGCTCCTCATTGTGTATGTCTGTGGGGGATGGTGTCAGTATTTAAGCAAAGCGCTGCTGTTTATTGTGGTTGATGCTACTGTTCATCAGCCCTAACCAGCTTATCATCTGGACACAGTTATCAAAGGGCCCTTGTGTTGTGTTCACTGCCACTGCAGAAGAACAAACATTGAACAACATTGTTCTTACCCCACAAACTGGGGCTACATTTAGGCCTAACATTGCAGATTACCAAACAGGATACACACCCACCGTCTCGACGCACACAGCCAAACACATCCTAAGCCTGCTGCAGATAGGGCCCTGCTCTTTAATCATCACACATTCACATCTGTGCCTCCTGGATGTATAAACATACAGACAGGAAAAGAAAGACACCCACATCCCTTGCACAATTTCTTGTTCTTTGCCCTTTGTCCACAAAATTTCACTGTGAAGAAACTAAACCACAATGCATCAGTGCCAGGGGTTGGTCCAGCTGTCACCCATAGCTAAGCAATATAGATCACATTCAAGGACTTGGGGTTTGTTGACAGTGCTGGGTGGTGTATCCAGGTGAGGTCTTAGATACTGTGATGTTTTGATGTTTCCTTAATGCACCGATGATAAGATAACGTTTTAGTCTGATGTTGTAACCCCACACAGCTGCCAATGTCTAAACACGTTGCAGGGCAAGCAAGAGGAGGAATGCCATCATGTCTGCCATCATTACCTGGGAGCACACAAGTACTCTGGTCAAGTTGTTTTTTCACATGCACAGTGATCAATCAAACAAGCAAGAATTTTCATGTGGAATATATAACCTGCTTATAAAGTATAGTTTGTTGTTTAGTACACAAAATCTAACTGAGTCCTTAAATTCTTGTTCACCTTAGTGTTCATCATTTCATTTTTGACGTCTACTAAAATAGATTGCTAACAGAATGATGTTAGCTTTGCCTTTTTAGTTTGATCCAGAGGCTCATGAACAAGATGATAGATGCAAGCTGGACTGGAGCTGGTAAACAACCATACCCACTACCAGGTAGTCTGAGGTACGGACATGGTGGATATGTGGAGATATGTACTGTGAATAAAGGCTCTCAACAATCTGCTATTGACTTCACATGATAAAATTTATAACTCAGAATACCCTTTAATCAATATAAATGGAGGAATAGAAATAATGGAGGAATGGATAGACTTCAGATCGCTTCAAGGGTAAGGAGTCACCATCTTGCTGGTTTATGAGGAAATAACTGAAAAGCTAATTAGTGGGGAAGTTATCAGAGCTAACAAGATATAGCACAATCAATATTGACAAATTCAGACTTTAAATTGTGAGCCTTAGTCTCACACTGTGCAACTGATCTACTGAGAACATTTTTTTTTTAGTTGTATGTTGTATACACACCACCGGCACTCTAGATGTTGGCATATGAAGCAGCTATGGAGCTGTGTGTTGGATTTCACATGCTGATCTGTCATCGCATATTTTTGGAGGTCACAGTCAACATCACTAACCGGTGAACCGGATTCCTCCTCTGCAATATTCCTGGCTGTTGACGTCTGTTGACACGAAAGGCGCAGAAACATACAGGCATGCTTTAAGGCTGGTGCATAGATCAAGGACAAGTTTACACATACACACACACACACACACACACACACACACAGATGCAAAAGAGGAGCACTGGCAGCTGAGCCACAGATAGAGCGGTTAAGTGTCTCCTGACAGTGACAGTGTGAGCCAGATGGCGTGTCTCTGCCAGATATTTACACTCAGGGAAAAGTTGAGCAAATATTCAGACGCTCTGATCGCTAACAGATGATTAGCAACCCGCCACAGGCCTTTTTTATTCCCAGGCTGCAGGTTGCCACAGCTGCTTCGCTGTCACTCCAATTCTGTGGAGTTTCCATCTCCATTAGTGAAATGAAACGTATCAGAATGGGTTTACACGTTTAGTATGTCAGCAAAGTTTTGTTGGAAACACAGCAAACCGCTATGAGGTCAATACACAATGATTTGTTTATGTTTGTCTGAATCAATCACTTACTGTTCACTAAATGAGTGAACAGCAATGTCCAATCATATCTTAGAAACTGTAACAAAGCACAACTGGCTTGTTCAGCTTTGGATTTTTTCACCATGGTCCAAAATGTTGAATGAATACTCTGCTCTGTATGTGGGGAGTATGGTGGATGATGACCAAAACCAAAACAACAACAAAAAAGAGCAGACTTGTAAGATACAGATTGTTTTTATCTGTCCTGAACACAAACATTAGCCTTCCAAGTTAACTACCTAGCTTTACTTACAAAGGCAGGGGGCATGTCATTAGCTAATAACAGCTTTATGTTTGGTTAAATCTTAGAAAAATACCTATTGAGACTGGAGCATCCACCATGTCAAAGCTGTGATGCCAGTGTTACAACCTTTAATACTGTCTCTGAAGCTCAGTGTACAGCCACACCCGTCTCCTATAAATTATATTTTTACACAATTAAACTGGAACAGTACATTTGTTTTGTTGGAAATGTAATTCATTTATTTTCTAAAGTTTTTAGTTGTTTATAAATGTTTGTAGCTCCTGAAGTTGAGCCTCTAGCAGCTAAATACCCAGATAGAGATGAGCTTTACATGTTCTACTAGGACACCTTGTTGTGTATTATTGTATATATTTTACTGAAACCTTACTTCAGTAGTCAAGCCCTGAAAACGGAGCCTTTTGTAAATTCTGCCTGTCCAATTTTAGTTTGAAAACTCGAAAAAATTGAGACCTTTGGAAAGGATCATGTTATAACACCTCGTCGTTCCCTGATTGTTCTTATCAGCCTCGACCACCAGTGGTGAAGGCAACATGAGTAACAAATTGCAAGCATTAACAAGTGGTAACACCACAACTGTCCTTGCTGTTCCTCACTTATAATGCTTTCTGCAACTAATCAGCTGAGTGCAAGTGAGAGTAGACAGTTCTCTCGCAGATTGTTTCTGATGTGGAGCTAAAACGGTTGTTTTCATCTCTGTCCAGACGTCCAGAGTAGTGTGGACATAGCCTCTCCAAAAATGAGAATTGATGAATATCAAAACTGCTTTACAGTACCTGGTGGCCCCCTATAATACAAACCTTTAACATTTGGTTGTACTACTTCTACTCTCTCTCTATTTAATCCATCTTTAACAGCATGTATGGAGATGAGGTGGAAACTTTGCACTTCCCTTGCTAAGCTGCTATCTTCACTTCTGAGAGTTGAATAATCTCGTGGCATGTGACATATCTCTGGTTTTACTTCTCCTATCTTCTCAGTTGGCGAAGAGATCGTGGACGGCAAAGTCCTCCTCTTGTATAAGAATGTGCTACCTTAAAAAATGTGACCCCCACTTCTAAACTTTCCCTGCGGAGCCTCCCAGATTGTTGTTCTTCATCATACAATCTTCATATCTCAACTTGCATTAAGCTCCTGTGAAATAACTGAGATACATTATCGTGTATGCAGCATTCTGTAACTGAATACAAGTGTTTCTTATTAGTTTAATGTTTAAATGAGCCTCTGCCTGGATTGAACATGTGTTTCAATTTATACTGTGTGAAGATTTCTTGATTTATGCTGCTCCTCGCACACACTTTGCAATGCCATTGTCCTCCAAAATGGAAAATCAAGCCAACACTTTCGTGAAACTCGTCCAAACTGTCATTTAGATAGAGCATTTCAGCAAAAGTAATTTAATTATAGCAATACACTGTATGGTTCAGCACTGCAGCTATTTTAGGGGCTCTTTTGGCAGGAGACTGAAGGTGAAAAAATGTGTGTGTGTAAAGGATGAGCAGCAGTTTTGCAAGCTATAAATAATTATTCCCATCTATTAACAGCTAAATGGCAACAAAACAACAACATTAAAATCTGAACCCTGTTGAGGTTGTGGGGTCATGGCTGTGACAGATGTGGGCAGGAGTCACATCTGGTTGGTATAGCGTACAAAATGGAGCTAATGGGGTGAGAGGGTGAGGGTTTGAGGCTGGCAGATGTCAGCAGAGGCCGCGCCTGTTATTGACATAGCTGCCATCTTAGGTCTTCTTTTCATCCGTCAGCCGGAATTGACCGAGGATCCCCACTGCTTTGTAATATGAGCCAGATGATGGATCTCCTGCTACAGGGAATGTGCGGGCACATGCACAGAGACACGTATAAAGGAAACACTTGAACAAACACACATACGCGCGCTCACTCTTTAGACACATGCACAAACACACTCACACACATTAACACTCTGCTCTTGTGCTGCTGTCGTCTGCCATTTGGATCCATATCAGTTGCCTTTGCAAATCTGCCCACATATTATTTTACGGGACCTCAGCTGGCAAAAGAAATTTTGTCCTGGGTTGCAAATGGGATCCTGACATGCAAAAGTCATGTTGGATTAAATCCACAGGCCCAGCAAAACCTTTTACAGGCTAACTTGAGATGTTGACACCACCCACTCTCTGCCGCTGATTTATGAGCAACGTAACACGTAATCATCACATTCTTTTAGCATCAACCTCCTATGAAACAGCAGAAGTGGATCATTATGCAACACGTTAAGCAGGTTTTTAAATATTGAAAATAGGACAATTACTGGATTGAACATGTGTTTGGATTTATAGTATGTGAGGTTCACTTGATTGATCCTGCCTGGCACACAGACTTTCCAGTTTTACAGCTATGCCATTGTACCTTGTGTGGTAAATCAAACACACCTCGAGTATTTCAAGTGACCCGGGTCGACTACGATTGTGTCTCATATCCTCCGGTTTATTGCTGTATTCAACAGTCTGTGCACGAAAGAGGGAGCGAACCGAGAAGGGAGTGATGCAGCGGTGTCGGTCTCATGACTTGTCACATTCCACTGGAGGTCTCAGCAAAGGTTTCTGGTCCCAGTGCGAGAGATTAGACAAAGACACGAGGACGCCGGCTGAGGTGAGAGCTGATCCTGACCACAGATAGCACCTCTGGGGGCACTGACAGCAATTTCACTGCCTATGGTGGTGGTCTGTTTCGAAGCTTTGGGGAGATTTCATTGTATTTGTTTACATATATGCAAAACATATATAGATATTAATATACACAGGTGAAAAAAATGCGATACAAGCTCTCAAAGGGGAGTCGATTAGGGCACTGTCCAATGTCTGCTTTACTCAAAAAAGATAAGGACTATAAAAAGCAGACATCCAGATATACAATAGTGAGAAAATCCCTGCATACACAACCAATATTGTGATCAGGTGCTAGTTGGTTGCAGGAACAACTAAAGTGAAAATTATCCAAATATACAACTACATAAAATAATGAAAATCATAGATGTGGAAAGAGAAACAAAGCTTTTAAATCAAATCAGAGCTAAAAGGAGAGTAAATATTGGCCTTATGCTCATAGCATAAACACAATGGCTGATAATGATCCATGTTTGTTAGACATGTCTATGTTGAAAATTATGTTTCTGTAGGATCCCAAGTGGATATACTGAAAACTTTTATTTTGAAAGTAATGAAATGTCTTTTCTGCATTATGATCCTTCACAGGTGCACAGGAAATACAGGAACATAAACTACAAAAAGATTAAGTAAAGCAAGATATCAAAAGAGGAACATAAAACAGTTGGAATAGAAATGATCATGTACCGTGTGTCCATTTGTCTCACAGTGTTGGAGCTGAAAGACTGTCAGTCCCTGTGGATCATGGCTGTTTTAACATTTGGTCTTGAATAGAGAAGGATTCATGTTGATTTCCCTTTGTTTTTCAATTTCATTAATATTTTTTCATGAGGTAAATAAGTGTAAAATTGCCACTCTCTGTGTTTGAACAGCAGCTTTCTTGTTCCCTCTTTGACCTTCCAGTTACTACAGTGACATAATTTATTTTACACAAATAATTCATTGATATTTATTCACATTTTTGATGTAAACTTTTTTTTTGTTTTTAATACTTTAAGGTGTGTGTGTGTGTGTGTGTGTGTGTGTGTGTGTGTGTGTGTGTGTG
>CM076649.1:320204-340519 GCA_038496675.1 Rachycentron canadum | reverse complement strand
GTGTGTGTGTGTGTGTGTGTGTGTGTGTGTGTGTGTGTGTGTGTGTGGTGGTGTGGTGGGGTGGTGGGGGCTGTTGAGTCAACACAGAACTGTTTCTCTGCCTTGTGTTGCTGCCTGGTCTCATGCTTCTTAATGGATTCACAGACACAGACTGAGATTGCAAAAACACAGCGTTAGAGATGATGGGTGACAGATTGAGGTTTGGGTAAAATGAAATGAACTGTATTGTGATTGTCTCTGGATTTCTCTGCCTCTGTCTTTAATCAAAGAGAGCAGAATCAATTGTAGCTGAATGAGACATTGCAAATATAATTAATACCCTATAGAAAGAGTCACCACATCACATGTTAAAGAGCACAAAGGCATCAGATCTCTGCATAAAACATTCTGGGTCCTTACAATTAAAAATATTGCTTTGTGGCAAGTAATATTTGACTACATACATACATTTAACTATCATTTATCCTGATTGTTTTCATACTATACTATATGTTTCGTTATACATCTCCTGATCTGAAGACCACACTTTAGCAGCTAGGCTGTAGTGCTTCATAAAATACTTGTTGGAGTTGTCTTCAAAGAGTCTCTCATCTGTTTGTCGAGGTATTGTCTTCATTCTGTGGTTGTGATCACCAACATGACACCATGGCTGTTTATGTATGCATCTATATTGTACCCTGATTGCATCCTATTCTGCTATACAGTTGTTTGCATTGCACTGATAAACACATTGTTACCAACTTTTCAAAGTACAAGTTGTGGTCAGCTCTGAGCAATGCAAGACACCAGACAAGCTCTAAACACACACAACTCAAAGTCAAGTCTTTTAAATAGTGAAACCGTTGTGACGTATTTCTCACTGAACTGTATTTCTGAGGTAGCCTATCTTTTCCAAAATTACAGGCTCCATTGGCCGATGCTTGCAGCACTTGCCTAGCCCAACCCTTGACCATAATGGAAAGTCATAGAAATGAATGACGTCCTGTCCCACACTGGAAAACTATGAATGATGATGATGAAGGAGTTGCTCTTACTATTACACTGTGTGGTTGTTCTGACACAGCAGGAAAAGACCATAGTACAGACTCTGGTAGTGTTCACCGTATACCAGTTGATGTCAGGTTTCACTCAATGACAAACTGGGGCCAACCAAATAATTAGCTTTCTCTTCTTTTGCAGAGTCTAAGAGGTTATAGCCACAAAACACCCTGAGGCTAAAAGAAGCTTGTAATTTGGGTCGTTAGAGGAAAATCCCAAAAAAAAGGGACACATTAGTCCAAACTTTAGAACCCATTAATTGATTTAACTAAACTAATTATTATTGATTAAATGAAATGTTTAATTTAAATAATGTTCCAATTCAATTTGATTGCATGAATTTAAGGTAATGTCATGTAATGTAACTTAATTAATTTAACTGATTAAACTTTGTTTAATTCAACATATTTGATCAATTTAATTTTAATGGATTCAATTCATTTTTGTTTATTGAATTAATTAATATTTAAATTCAATTTCTTTGATTTACTTAATGTCATTAATCATTTTTTATTAATTGATACTTAACTCACCCACAGTGTGAGGCACTTAGAAGACGTAGTATCTGCCTATAATCTCCATGTGTATGTGACTGCCACATCTAGAGCATGGGAGAGGAGCAGCTTAAACCTAGCATAAATTATTACAGCACTATAAAAGAAAAACATAAGAAACAAATAAACAACAGAGTTGAAGTGATATCTAACTACTAGTCAAACTTGCTCATGCCTGACTTTAAAATTAATTGTCTTTTGTCAAATATCTTATACATCAATAGTTTTACAATAAAACATAAGCCTTTTATTTCAATTGACATGTGATGTGATGTCCCTCAAAGTCATGGAAAAATACAAATTATGGCTAAAACCTCCACTTTTTTCCATCAGCACCTTCTGACTCATCTTAACTAACTAGATAGTGAGCAAGGGGTTAATTGTCATCTGAACATCTGTATTATCTGCAGATAATAATAATATTTTGTTGTTCTTTGTCTGATCTTATTTAAAAATGCAGCACACAACTCTGTTTTTTCACAAGTCTGTGTGGTTAGGTTTATGTATGTGTGGTATGAAAGGAAGGATGACCTTCTCTTGCTTCTTGACCTTTGACTTATGTTGAGCTCAATGTCAAAGAGGTTTAAAAACTTGGTACCTTAAATAAGTTTTAGCAACTGCATACATATGGTTGACTATCTTCATGGATATTTCGTCTACTTAAGTACAGATGTGGTGCAATAACAACATTTCTGCTGTCTTAAGTGAATATGAAAGCAACTTATTGTGTGTCACATAGCTCAGATTCTGTTTCAGCTTCAAACTAAGACTTAAAGAGAACTTGTTACCACTTGCCTGTGAGACAATCCAAGGAAAAGAGTCACCTCAAGAATAGTCACATTTTCTAATGACAAGTGAAAATGTACCACCTACAACCTCAATACACTCTGATGTTCATTTTAATATTTGGGAAAAATCACTTCTACATGACCTGCAAAACATAAGAGATCCAGTTACTGGTATATTATTTTTATCATGCAACAGGCAATTCATAGAACTAAAATCAGCTGATTTCGTCCTAAAGCAACAAAAATCACTTCACATTTTGCACAACTTCTGAAAAAAAAAAAAACATTATGAATGCACTTGAAAGAACAGTGCCCCAGTGTTCCTCTGAATGCTCTTGCAGTGTCAGGAACTGGTCAAGCCAGATCTTTCAAAAGCCCTGAGCCACATCCTCACACAAGAATGAATTCACACTTTATCTCATGACTCACATCTTTTTATGGCTGAGACTCTCTGCTCAACCATGGCACAGAGGAAATAAGCTGATCACTCCCATTTTATTATATTGCAGTATCAGTTGCTAATTGTTTGACAGTAGTTTGAGGGAGGAGACTTGAGAAGGGAAGGACAAGAGGACCTACCTGTCAAGAGGAAGAAATCTGACAGCAGAGAACCACTGCTATCCACTCAACGAGCTCAGGGGAGTATGCCTACTTGCTGAGGGAAATACACACTTGTAGTGGTGGCGGTGTTTATCCATTGACTGGAGAGAGGGCAGATCAAAATGGGTGGCACTATCAGTCAAAAGAAGACCAGCAGGCAAAGCAGCTCAAGGAGTCACACCAATAGTATCATGTGAGTCAATCCACTCACCTGTTTGATGCTTTACAGAAAATCCACCATTGTTAGTCTGTTATTCATTGACTTAAAACTTTTAACTTTCCCACATTTCAAGGTTAGGGTTAGTAAGGGTGTATGTTATATTATTGCATGGAACAGACCATAATGTAAACTATAGCAGTGGACTTGTGGCTACACTTGTATTTTGTCTGTTTAGTGTGAGACTGGCATCTGTTCAAGTGTACACTTGCACACACATGCAAATATTCACACACCCTCAAAATGAATTCCCAGATAAGTCTGCAAACAGATGGACTGTAAAATACCTATGCTCGGTGGCTTTACATAAAGGTGTGTGTGTATGCGGGCTTTAGAGGAGACACACCAAAAAAATAGGACATAATCTTACATAAGAAGCAGTGGATCAAATAAACACAAAATGATGAGCAATGTGCAGCAGCATAAACTAGGGGACAGACACAGGGACAGTGTTATGCTGAACAGTTGTGACTGGTTTGATGTGATCAGGTTATGGGGGTTGTCTGAACAGATCCACAGCTGCTTCATCACTGGATGAGCTCATTGTGAGAAATAAAGCTTTACTCTGTCAATATTTGCTTGAGGCGATCCATGTTCTTTGTTTTGGGAGGCACAGTGGCAGATGAGGACTCTGTAGGTCAGACTACAGAGTGTACTCAGTTTATCTGTCAGTGTAGGCAGTAAACATCACATTTCATTATCAGTTATTCACTGTTAATCAAGGTGACACAAAACTTCTTATCAGTGTGAAAACAAAACTAACAAATTTTCTCAATAAAAACAGACAAAAAGTTACCTTTGAAAAACAAAAACTCTGATGAAATGTATTTCAACTTTTATTAAGTGATAATACGTGGACATGTTTTATTCATACTTTAGCTCCTGATTAGCAAAAGTTTCCTCCGCTGCCAAAAATATATATTGTTCAGAAAATGATTTTACTGCTTGACCAGTTGCACAACCATTTAAAACATCATGGCCACCTGAAACCAAGGTAACTGTACACAAAGATCAGGAACAGTTGCAGCCTCAAAAACTCTGGCATAAAAAAAAAATTAAAAATTGACTAAAACTAGAACAAAAATCAAATGAGTAAAATTTGTCAAATCAATACGTCTTCATCAAAAGACTCCAACTAAATTAAACTAAACCAATTAAACCAAAATATTAGAGAACAAACTGAGTAACAACACTCAGCTCTTAATATCCACAATAAATAATATCCCTAACTCTGGCCGTCAGTTTGTGTGTTTGTAGTCTCAGTCTCTTCTGCTCTGACCCAGGCTTTGGGGGCATTGGTCTGTGTTTTGTGTGCCAGTGGGTCAGGTTGGCATGAATCAGCAAATCTCTCTCTGGCTTTCTCCCAGTTCTTCTGAGACTTTGATCTAGTTATGGAGATGCTGTCCAGAGACATCGTAGCACCAGCGCCCAAACCTGACTGGGACTTTCTGATTTTCAGCTCAATCTGTGGGAAAAGGAAAAGAAATTAGGAAAGCCCAATTATTTTGTTGCTTCGGTGCACAGCTAGGTATAAACCAGCTCCAGCTTGTAAAGTGGTCTTACTGGGTCTTTCATTCCAGTTCCCTCTTTGCCCAGTCCCTCTCCTTTCTTCCAGCCCATCTTTTCCAACATCTTCCGCCCTTTATTGACTTCACTGATCTCCCTTTGTGTGGAAAAACATAACATATGATTAACACTTACATCCATCGTTAAGTTCCTACAGCAACAGTCAAAGACAAGACTTACTCATGAACAGAAGCGGGAGCATCATCTCTTTGGAAAACTCCTTCGCTTCCCACCGTCTGTCGCCGAGACTCTGCTCTGTCCTTGTATTTGGGGTTTCTCAGGGCTTTGGCCTCCTCATTGCTCTGTTTACAGAAAAGCACAGAGGTGACTGTGTGAAAAGAAGAAGAGGGTTTGAACTAAAACTGTCTACTGCTAGTCCTGATGACACTCACCTGCAGGCCATATTTAGCCTTAATCTGCTTCAGCTCCTTCTGTCTCAGTGCTTCTTTATCCTCTTTGGTTAGAGCAGGGCCTCGGAAAACAAACAGTGAGAGTAAAGCTAAGTATATCACTGCTGTTTCATGAACCTGCTGTTGTCCTTGTTTTTCTCTGGATGAGTTTCCTCTTGAAGTTGCTCACCTGTCTTCTCCTCTCTTCTGTGTTTGCTGAGATGAGCCATCACCTGACCCGGCTCACAACCATCACAGGTGTCGGTGCCGGAGTGGATGTGGAAAGAGAGCACAGTCTCTCCCATCTTCACCTCATCACCGTGCATCAGTGCATGTGGCTCACATTTGGCTTTCGGCTGCAGAAGAAATGTTCATCGATAAAGTCTTTGCTAATTTGAAACTTTCCTGGTTTATTTGGAGGCAGCAATCTGACAAAATGTTGACCTGTAAGATTCGGTTGCCGTTGATGACGGTGCCATTCTGGCTTCCCTGGTCCACCAGCATGTAGCTCTGCTGCTCCTGGTCAAAGTACACCTCTGCATGGAACTGCGAGGAAACACTTTACAGTTAGACACATCATAGAAAACCTGCATTACACAAATAAGTAATTCTCATCCCTGGAGAAACATTAAAGTGAAAAGGTTTACCTTACTGACTCCCATCTCCGGTATTCGGATTGCATGATCCATATCTTTCTCTCTGCAACATCAAGACATCAAGCTGGCATCAAAGAGCTTTCTGAACCATTATTATGACACACAGAGATCAATTACTTATATTTTCACTCACTGAGGCTGCTAACACTAGTAGGCCTAGTACTCCCAAAGGAATCTGTAATTTTGTAATCCGTAAAGCCAAACAGCCATGACAGCTCAGTATTGTAGCCTGAGCACTAACACTTCCCTCTTCTATAGCCAAGTGTACACACCTTTTAGTCCTCGGTATGAAATTATCAAAGTTTTGCTGAGATTGAACTTGTGTTGAGAAAACGACACACACCTGCCAATGGTGGATGGAGAGTCGGCTGTGATGATAAACAATGTGCCCACCTGCAGCACTGGAGACCTGACCACTGTCACTCTTACACAGGGCGGCCAAATGTCTTTGACTGCAAGAAAAATATCACCCAAAATGTCAAGACATGGCGTGATGGGGAGAGTGCTAAGTGCTAATGAAACAATAAATGACTACTAGCTAACACAACTTTCCCAAAGAACGAACACTGAGCATGTCTGCCAGGGCCAGGCACTAAATCCTCTCACCTTCCTGCGTCTGAGTCTCCATCTCTGACTCTGATTCTGGGCTTTCCCCGGTGGGGGAGCCAGAGGATGATGAGAAAGAGGGAGTAGAGTCCCAGTCCTCTCTCTCTGACTCTGTGATCTCACCCTCCTCTGGTTCACTGTTCCCCTCTGAGTCATTGCTCCGAGCTGGGCTCTTTTTCTTCTTCCGCTTTGCAGACTTTGATTTTTTCTTTTTCTTCTTTGATCTTCCCTTATCATCGTGGTGTGAACCATTTTTCTGCTTCTTCCTCTTTGATGAAGATTTGTATTTCTCTTCCCGATGTGGAGCCAAGTCTGCACTGCGAGACCTTCGCTTCAGTTTCTGTGGTTCTGTGGTCCTCTTAGATGTTTGCTTTTCAACCCAGTCAATTTCTTCTTCTTCCAACTTTATGGCATCAGATATAACTTCCTGCCATCAGAGAGATAATGGGGTGATTACCACCTCCATTGATGTTTCCTGACAGCAAGCTGGCTTTGCACTGCAGATCCCATGTCTTAAGGCAAAGTGTTCTTATACATGGTCTCAGTCTTCAAAGACTATTCACCTCAGACCATCACCAAGTTCAGATTTAACAGGAACATCCTTAGTGATACAAATATTAGTTTGCACTCAGATTTATAGACACAAGTGACTAAATCCCTGAGTCATTCAAGTCTTACAAGACAATACAGAGCAACTAACTTCAAACATGTCAACAGATTATTATTAATTACACCTGTTTGAAACACTATATTTTATAGGTCAATTCCAGCCGTTCTGCAGACACTTTTCTATTTTTTTCATGATTTTTTGTTTAGAGGTTTGGTCTTTGGTCCTTAATGTAACCAAGTAACTAAGATGTAGTCTTAATTTACTGGGAAAATTAAACATTGTAACTCTACAGCCAGTTTCCCACACACAAAAGTTTTACAACTTATCTACAGGCATGAGGCTTCTGATTTCTGTTAGCACATACACTGATAGTAGGGTGTAAGCATTACATTTAACCACTATTTAAGGTGTAGCTTGTATCAACAATAGGAGCAGTTTGTCTTTACTGAAACTGTTGTATTTGCTAACTTTGCTAATGAAATGTGAAAGCAAAGTCCTTGGTTTTAAATAACTTTAAGATAACAAAGATATTTTTTCATTCTTTGCATGTTAGCATTTAAAGTGTACCTCTGTGGGAAGCAGTATTCCAGCAAGAGGAAATCTTCATTTTAGCCAATGAGCTAGCCATCTCTTGCACCTAGATCAGAGGAATAGTCTTTTAGTTAACTAGTATCAAATTAATACAAAAAGCAAGTGTTTGAAGACTGAGACCAAGAAGAGAATTTTTATGGGGAACTCTAAAGTCATAAGCCAGATGTCAGCTCCAAATAATAATGCCATACATAAATATGAGAGCTTTTTGTTACATACCTTATCATCCAGGTGTGATGATTTCTTGACCCCTTTCTGAGACTTCCTGTTTTTCTTTTCAGTAGTGTTCTTGTCTGGACAGGACTCTGCACCAGTCTGTGCAGCAGGCACCTCAATCTTGGAATGAAACTGGTATCGTCCACTTTCTGCATCATAGTAGTAGTAAATGCCTGTGTTGGCATCATAGTACAGTTGACTAGCCTGAGGAAGAAAGAGATAAGCTCAAATCACTGATACATAATGTGTCAAAAACTATTGCTGTGCTATTACAGTCAAATTTTACAAAAACGCAGTTGACAAACCGAGTCGTAGTAGAAGCCTGTGCTGTGATCATAGTACATCCCTGACGTCTCATCAAAGACAAATCCAGTCTGTGTCATCGCCTCTTCAGCGGTGGCCCTCAGCATATCAGCTATGGATCCTGCATCACCCTCCTGGAAGACACATTATCCTATATTATCTAAAACTGAAATTTATAAATCAGTTTATACGCACCTAAAGCAGCATCACCTTAAGTCAATATTAGGTTCTACTGACTACCCAGTCGGTAACTCTTTAATGAAGCTGCTGACCTCTGTTTTGACCGTAACACTGCTATCAGGTTGACCAGACTCGTCTGCAACTGCTGCTTCATTTGGTGTCAAAATCTCTGCTGCCTCGCTGCCATCAGCTCCGTCCACTGCTGCCACTGCTGAGTTTGAGCCTTCCTTTGTGTCAGTTGCGTCGTGGTTCTGACAATAGCTTCCATAGTAATAGTTGTAATAATCTGAAAGGGAAAGTTAAAAATTAGCAAGTTTTCTCACTTTATGACAAACTGATTTGGGCATCTAATGTAATTACTGTACATATGAAAGTAACACACCAGTTTCTGTCCATACGTATTCTTCAGTCTGAGTCTCACTATTCACTCTGTTTTTATCTTTCTTCTTTCGTTCGTGAATCTCTGCGCTCAGCTGATCAATCTGAAACAATACATTACAGATGAATTTTTAAAAAATTATCCTTAGTATCAGTATTAATTTCAGAAATGCTTGAGACAGACTGAAAAAAAAAGAGGTTTGACAGAGCCACTCAGTGTAGTGTTAAGCTGCCTTGTTATATTAAGATGGGGCTTCATTGTATACATTAATAGTGTGGTGGACAGCATGGACATGGACGGACCTGTTTCCTCAGGTCTTCATTGTAGCTCTCCGTGCTCCTCTGCAGTCTTTCAGACTGATTCAGCTGCTTCTGTAACTTGGCGAGCTCGGCCCTACACTCTCTGAGCTCCTGCTTCAGCGAGTCCACCTTCAGACGCAGCTCGGCTACTTCAGACTGGGCGTCCAGGTCTCCATCTTGGTTCTCCATCGGTTCGACCGAAGACGTTGATACTGGAGCGATTGAGGCAGCGTTAGATATAAACGTGTAACGACAGGTAGTCATGTCCGGTTGACCACTGAGCGTGGTGCACCGGATACAAGGGTTATCACACAGATACTGAAATATAACATGTTCGGTAAAGCCCCAAAGCTACGTGAGGACACGGACATGTTGACTAACACGGTGATTTGACATTACACTGCTCTCCTTACCGTTTATTTTCTTTGGCAGTAAATGTCCTGTCGGCACCGCGCATGAACAGACCTGAAAGTTGAAAATAAACATCTTGTAACCACCCTGTATTTCCGACACAGCCGAGTACATGTTTTGAAGATTAATTAGACAGTTAGAGTTATAACCGTGGAAATGTTTACAGTCCACCCTGTTCACGACCGCCATTTACTACAAGCTACGAGTAATCACAGCGGAAGTGCTTCTTCTTCGGGGTTGGCGGACTTCTCTTCCTTTGGTTCAGCCGCCACATCACGAGGAGCTTTACCACCACCACACGGCGAACCGTGTTTTTATTAGGTTTTTGATTGTTTTCTTGTCACTGACATATATATTTGCCAAAAAATGGATTTTATTTAATTCTCTGAAGGCATAAGGTTCCTCTTTTAATTAAGTTTGTGAATTAGCTGAGATATAACCTAAATACAGTGGAAGTGAATTGAAGTGAATATAGGCTGTGAATGTTATCACAGTGGACTTATGTGCAGTCAGTGTGGTGTGTGTTATGGTCTGAGCGAAATAAATATGAATGAGCTTGCAGACGTTATTGCATTACATAAGTAACCTATAAACTATACACGTCATTGCAATATACATATATGCACATGTATAGTTTTTAGTGTGCACTAGTAAACGCATGGAATATGAGTGGGGTTTGTACTGAATACAGGTGTGTCCCATAATATCCTTGTGTATAGTAATTGTTAATTGAGTACTTGACTGGCTGTTTTTTTATTGATAGCTGAATATGTGAGCAGAATTTTGTTAAATGGTTGCTTCTTTTGGTTAGACTTCCCAGGTGTTGTTATTCAATTTAAACACTAGATGTCAATGCAACACACTGATTCTATCATCAGTCATCTCAGACTAGAACTAGGAGAAATGCTGTTGCCTGTACACTGCCTTTGCATCTGAGATGGGGCCTTTACATTTATATCCAGCAGGATGTGGTCATAACTTAGTCAAATATAAACAGTTTCTGAAAGTAGTTTTTGCTGCTGCTTTCTTGTTTCCAGCTGTCTAAACTTGCTGTTTGGGGGCTGACATGTTATATTCCCTGATTCTTATAATAAGAGAGAAGTGAGGACCACTACAGTACAGCTACTACATAGGCCAGTTGCTGCACACATCATCTCTGTCAATGACCTTTGCTCCACTTGTCCTTCACTGTTTCATAAACGCACGCATAACTATTTATCTGGTCATATTTTGACTCGCTTCCTTCCTCCTCTTGTGTCCTCAACCTCTCGCCAATTCTTTTTACATTAATTAATTTCCAGGAAGGTCCGATGCTTTCAGATAGCTCACTGACACTTGCCAAGGCAGGCCATCTCTCTGTGTCTGCACTTATTTTGGTCTCCAGAGGAAGGGCTGTTATGTAATACTGTGGCTCTACTATTGTCCTCTAAAATTGAAGCACATGGTCTATTTATGGCAAGATGTATTATACAGCATTATATATTATATAGTGTTATCGTGTAAATATAAATGTTTGTGTATAAACACATCTTATCAGAGATAAGCAGAATATGAATTGCTGTGGGAAATGAGAAAAACTCAACAAACAAAAGGAAAGGGGAAGCCTGATTGTTTTTCCTTTCTAGTTTTGGGGACTTTCTCAAAGATGCCTTTCAGGTTCCTCCCACTGTGTTTGAAATTTGAGCTCTTTTGAGTTGTGTTTGGATTTTAGTGGAGCGTCAGACTTCTTGGCAGGAGCCCTGGTAAAGCTGTGGTGGTGGTGGTAGAGCTTGCCTTGAAGAATGGAGTGGTCTTATCTTGAGAAACACACAGCTGCCTCATGCTACCTACTGATGTTTATTGATGCCATTTTTAGACTAGAAAAGCATTAGTCCTCTGTGAGTATGACTGGGAGTTTAGGAAAAGGAAAAGAGAAAACAATTTGATTCTAGCAACATATAGTTATGATTTCATGTTTGGGATGGTAGTAGGAATTCTTTTGTAACCTACCAATCCTTGTTTTTTTTTCACTGTCCACTCATCACTGGTGACGAGAGGCATTTGGAGTAAACAGTGAGTCCATGGTAACAAAGTCTTTAATGCGTTTTCCACTTTCAGATATAAACTTATTGTAAAAGAAATTCAGCCCAATGTAGAAAACACACCACTATCCCACTCTCCCTTGAAGGTTTCTCATCTGCTCCCACTCTATCTATTAATCACATACAGTATGTCCTAACAGTTGATCAAGGATTATTGATTGACTCATAATACTTGGAAAGATAGTACTGTTCAAATAAGCAGGGTCTCCAGTGTGGCACACAAACTTCAAAAACAGGATAGCCCGGTGCCTTTTGTGAGCAAATATTTTACAGACAGGAAAGAAATACTAACTCTTTAGAGAAAGGGCACAGATTGGTCCCCATGCTTCAGTGATAATCTCTTTGAACTACCTCTTTACTACTTGCACAATGATCAATGCCTGCTAGGGTCCCCATCGGCCTCAACCCGGCTCCACATGCCCCAGCAGACCCAGACAGTAAATAAGTGGGTAGACGACAAACTCCACCCTTTCTGGTCAAATGTGGAAACTTTGAGGCACGTGTGGCTCTGCTCTTTTGTTTCTGGTACTGGAACAAAATATTAGAAAGGTGGTCACAGAGGATGCATATTACATGTATATGATAAGAATCACAGCACAAAAACATCATATATACTATACAGGTGTACTTGAAAAACACTTAAAGTAACTAAATAAACATTTCAAACACTCCTCCAAATATGGGAAAGATATAACTATTTCTTGATGTCAAGTGTACTATTCATGTCTGGTAAATCCCTGTAGTTGATTTCAACCTCTAAGTGCTTTTCCTCTTGTTCAACAGTGTTTGTCTGTGTCATAATTTGATGATGATGTTTTATCACTGATGTTACAACCTGGCTCTAAATCCCTAAAAAGGAAAAAGTGAGGGGAACAAAGGGTAAAGGCAAATAATAAAGAAATGTATTTAAAATAAATAGTACAACTAACAAAGAAGAACTAAGGAAATTATGGGATGTGGTCATCAATAAAATCAGTTTTTATATGATAATATGAGGAGATGTTGGCTGTGTGACCATAAAGCTACAAATATTCTGAAGGGCTGAGAAAGAGAAAAAGGTTGGGCCCATTAAAGGTGCTGAAGAAGGACTCCACCCTCTGGGTACCTTCTTGTTTAGAAGTTAAAGGGCAGATTTTTTTCCAGTCTATCTCAAAGAAATATATTTACTTGTCGATTTGCACAGTGGAAGAGTTATCAGTCATTCCATGTCATTTTAAATTTTACATCATTCTTTGAATAGTGGCCATGAAGACAATCCACAGCATAATCCTGTCGATAAGATACTGGTACTGATATAGTTTTTTATATACATACAGATTGGGACATTTTACAGCATAAAAATCGGTATTTTGGGCTCTGGTGGACTAACTATTTAATACAGATACTTAAGCAATAATCTAATATCAGTTTTAGACTGAAATTCTCTCTTTCCCTGCATAATGGTCACAGTAATCATCCGTTCTAATACAAGTGTAACTAAGTAACTGCAGCCACTGAAGTGTCATGTTTGCTTTGGTTAATCTTTGAATGCATTTTTGCTCAGTGGACTATGCATTTTGTTCATGTATGACTGGTGGAAGAGCATTAACAGGGGATATTTTCACAGCTAGCATGAACAGTAGGAGTGATCATTGTGCCCAATATCTCACACATGGGTATGTGAGTATTACCTATTCTCGAGGCATGATAGCTGTGTCCAGTTTTGAGCTCTTATATGCGTTTCACTTTGGCTCTGAAAATTCCCTCACATATTGAATCAATTGTTGGTCGATTTATTTTGCTGCTGATAACTGTTGCTAATTGGCATTTACTCAAATACAAACCAGCTTTAAAGCAGCACCTCTGGTTGTAATTATGCTGCTTCTGACTCTTTCCATTAGGTGTTTAATTCATTGTCTGAGAAGTGTCTCTTGGTCTACACAGACGGACCCAATTGACACTCATCTTTTTTTAGCAGCATTAGTTTCTCATGCTACTGAGGTTGTTTCAGGCACACAATGTGAGTGATGCCATGCTCTCTTTCTCTACAATGTACCTGATGGCATCAACAATGTACCTTTCTTCAGATGCTAGAATGGGTTTTTACCAGCCATAAGTGCATTAAAGACGATGGTTGCCTGTCAGTTAATCAGTCTGAATGATTACCTCAAATCAACTTCATGCAAATTGAATCCAGGCAGGTAGCTAACCTGAGGCTACCTAACAGAACTGGTTCCCCTGGTCATGCATGCCTGCCACTGGTGTGGGAGAAACAGTTAACTGTTGAACAGCCTGGGGGAGCAAAGACGGGCTTTAAGATCCAGCCTCACATTCCTAACCTCTCTCTGGGCTATAAAATGCGGAGCCCCAACAGTTCAGCTCCTCCTCCACCTCCTCCCCCCTCTGTGTTTGTTTTCTGACTCCCTCCTTCTGCTTCAGAGTAGAAGAGCAGTCTGACAGGGAAGTACCATTCTCCAACCACAGGGGAAGTCATTTTAGCCGAGAACAGAAAAGCTGCATTGAAGCTTCCTGCCTTCCCCCCCTCTGCATTTTCTGTCAGTGGACTGGCCTGATGTGGATGGGAGAGGTTGGAGGGGGTTCAGAAGAGGAGAGGGTGAGAACAGCATTTTGGAAACCAGCTGATCAGAGCTGTGGTAGTCTGCCACAGGGTAAAGGGGAAAGAGAGTGTGTCTGGAAAAAGGAGAAGAGAAGAAGAGGAAGTATTTGTGATTGTGAGAAAATACAAACAGAAGAAAGAAATGTCTTCTTCGATTCACGAGAACCTGGGAACTCATGTGAAGAGAGAAGCTCTGTGGAAAGATGTGAGAGCTCTTGGCAGGGTGGAAGTCTGAGGAAGAAACGCACAGATAAAAGATCAGTCCAGCGCTGGAAACCAGCCTTTGCCATCCGTGATTCAACAGAGGGTTGAGGAATCCTGTGGAAAGAGGAGGGATGTCTTGGCTGTCACCTGTGTCGTGGGCCAAATGGACGTGGACAGCAGTGCGAGGGGGAGAGGGAGAAGAGGAGGATGAAGAGGGGCAGGAGGCCAGCGAGGAGAGGGAGCAACGTGGAGAGAGAGAGGAGGAAGAGGAGGAGGATAGATCTCAAGGCTGCAGGCAAGTGTTGTGCTGAAGCCCGGAGACTATTGACACTGTGATTCACACTGTCTGGACTAGAGGAGAGGGCATTTTTACATATGTGTGTGTCTACGCATGTGTGCATGAGTGCATGACTTTGTGTGTGTGTGTGTGTGTGTGTGTGTGTGTGTGTGTGTGTGTGTGTTTCTATGTCTACCTGTCAGGCTGAGAAATCTCTATGGCGTGATGTGGATGGAGAGGTTGGATGGGGAAGAATGGAGAAAAACAAATTTGTTGTCTGGTCTGCCTGGGCGTATACTTGATAATAGGCAGAAATGTGTTATGTTGTCATGCAGTGCTGACAATTTTTGGTGTGGCTATGGTTTGGACTGTGACTGTGAACGTTTTGTCTCAGCCTTAACGGTATGTTCTCATTTTTGTGAACCGAGAAAGAACACACATTCCAGCAGCGCAGTCAGGTACAATTTAGTTTAATGATGTAATTACTGCAAACACACTAAGATGACACATGCCCCAGGTGTTTGTGCCTCTGCTCCTCATGTGTGCTTTGATAACATTGTCATCTGAGTCATTGTTCCAAGTAGACACAAGCATTCACAGCTGCTTTATTTCCACATTTTGCTAACCAGATCACTAGGTCTGGAGTGTTAGGTCATTAAATGCCAGTTTTTTGACTTGTTAACTATCTTAGTAGATCAATAAATATTTCTCAGGAGTAGTGTCCTGCTAACGTGCGATGTAGCTTCCTGAAGTGATCAGATCAAGTTAAAAGCTGTCACACTGCCATGCTGAAATCACAAGTTGGTGTAGAAAAGGGTCCATGTAGCGTATTTTTAAAACTATATTCAGGTGTAGGTCTCTCATCTTTATTTAAAATGAATACAACATTCATAGCTTTGTTAAATACAGTTGTATAATTCATGATGTGTGGTGCTTACAATGTAACAGGAAACAGTTATTTGCCCTACTTCCTCTTCCTCTATGTCTTTTATGTTATCTCTATTTTACTCTTTCCTGATCACTGGCATAAATTAGATAGAAATGGCACTATGTAATTTGCAAACATGATACATAAAACAAAATTTACTAAATTGTGTCTATAATTACATTGTATATTTATCTTTTGTGTTTTATCAAATTTATGGCAGCATCCTTTAAAACAGTGCTAGGATGTTGAAGATAATTCTGTGAGCCTTTGATGCATTTTTTAAAATTTATTATTGACATATTACTGGATAGTAAAACCCCCTCAACTGTGTATTCAAATGAAACAAGAAAACAAGGGAATATAAATCTTTAGTTACCTGTGATAAGTGTTTGTGAACAGACACGAGTCACAAGTCATTTGATTCCATGAATCCTACAGTATCTGGACTCAAATAATATAACTGTGATTTAATAGGTTTGCGATGGAATAGACCTAAAGAACTACATTTATATACTTGCATATATTGCACATTTTAATACATTTAAAGCAGTTCTGTTTTATGCAGCTTTATGTTGTAGTTTATTTCGCTAATTCACCCTTTTGCCTATGGGGTTCTTTATCCCCTGCTCTGAGTATTTGTAATATGATCACTCCTCCGTTATGTAAGAATTTTTCTGTTCTCCTCCCTCAGCTTTCAGATGTTTGGGAAGTTCACGCTCCTTCATGCTCTATTACTGTCTCTGTGTCTCTCTCTGACCACCACAGCTCTGACTCAGAGGGTCATTTTGACACTCCCGAAGCAGCAACTCCTATCCGTGCCCCCCCACCCATCCCAGGAGAGCTGGAGAGCAGCAACACTGATGCAGACAATACAGGTGAGCCCACTTCTGAGCAAATAACAAACAGGTGGAGAAAGACAAGGGGAGACAGCCAACATAGGTTGTCCCAGACGTAGACATAACTAGCTGACATAAACATAACTGACAGATCTGAATAACATTACAAATACTTAACTGAAGAGAAGAAATACCTTTTCAAGTGCACGGCACGTATAGCCTGACAGAGAGTGTCCCTCCTTGAAGTTGCCATGGAAACAGGTCTTCTGATGTTAAACGTATGCACAGACATCACGTGTGCTTGTGGCTTCATAGTCAACTAAAGTAAAAAAAAATGTGTCTAAATTTGTCGACTAAACAATCTTTATATGTTAACATAATTTTAAATTGCATATTTGGGCATATATGAATCCCACTACTGTGTGTGAACTGTAGACATTGTTGTATCAAGTTCACCATGCCAGAGTAATTAGATACATATGCAGCCTGTTGTCTCAGGAATGTACCCACCTACTACTTTTTGGATTTCAGTAAGAATTTACCTGCCTCTTTTTATACCAGAAGTTTCTGATTTTTTATGTATAATATTTAATGACATGCTGATACCAATGTTTTATTATAGATATTTACCTAATAATTAAGTACACCTGCATGCTCGGTATCTAAGCTGATATGCACACTGAATAGGTATTTTGGGTGTGATGATGGTAGAAGAACTGTCATTGTCATTTGAATACTAAGAGGAGGAGTCAAAAGCAGAGTGTGGGAATGGCCTTTGCTCTGGAATTCAACAGGTTCAACAAAAGCTTTGGTTTGCTGTGTTTTGTATTGGTCACTGATAGAGGTCACAATGAGGGGAGTGACTAAACAAAGCTTGTTATCAGAAAGACACCATCTAGCAGCTCTCTTTTTAAGGAGGATTTTTTTGGAGACCATGTGTTGATGAGAAGCTGCTGCTGATTTAGGAGGTTTTCAGTTAAAACAGTTCCAGCAATGTGCACATTGCAAACAACAACCAGAATGGAGTGAGGAGGGAGTTCACTTTTGTCTCAACCACAAACAGCCCTTCCTGCAGCTGCTGTAGGAGGAAGTTTGAGTCCTGGCAGACAGGAGCTGAAGAGCCTCTAGAAACCTCTCTGAATGTAAACATGCTGATGGCTGTGTTTGTCTGTGCCCATCCAACGTCTCCATTACTACCTCAGTGTCAGTCTATACTTGATGACACTTTCTAAATATTTAATAAATAGTTGAACATTTTGACCAAAAGACCTTTAACCTTTAACTGATGATTTGTTTTCCAAAGAAATAGAAAAAAGGGCCAATATAATCAAACGATTATGCACAGTAATGTAGTACTGCTTGCTTCATCGTAAAAAAAAAACATCATAGGAAAAGAGCCTAACATCTAATCTTATTATAAACAGGCAGTGAAAATGAATGAGTTTTATCCTTGCTGTGACATGTTTTAAAAAAACACAGGAGCGAGAGAACAAAAAGAGCTCTGTAGCAAAACATAATACTGAATATGCATGTGGATATGGATGAGTTTGCATGGGCATGTTGGATGGCAAGAGCACTTTGAAAATGACACTCTGGCGAGATGCTAATGTAAATGGAAGCAGGTAGAAACACAGCAGGCTGTGCTAGTCTCCTAGCAACATAATATTACATGAATAGCTTGTATGACAGGCTTACTGAAATATGTTGATGTGTCAAAAGGGGCCCTGGACATAATAATAACACCACACGGCAGCCAGTGTCTCTGCTGTTCTCAAGACACAACACAAAATGTATGACAAAGCATTTTTATGTGTATTTTCTAATGCACATCTTGGTTTTAATGCAGTGGACCTCATAGTAGGATCACCATGGCAACAGCAGCTATTGGAACAGTTGGCTGGCTAGTAACCTGGTTTCTGAGAGCCAATCAGAAATCACCTTCATCTGAGTTTAGATTTGATTGGAGAGATTGTCATTTGAAGCAGAAGTGTGTGTGCAGTTTTAAATGTTGCAGATGTTTTTGTTAATGCTAATTTGTTTTTCAAGAGTTGATTCTGGCTCATTTTTGCTTTTCATTTCTTCTTCAGTTTTGGATCAGGAGGAGCACTTGATAGTGACTGTTCCTGTCAGAGATCAGGATATTTTACTCAGCCACAACATGGGTCAGGATGAACCTGTGGTCCACATGGGTGGCCCAGTGGAAATGAACAAGCAGATGCTAGAAGTAGAGCAAGCAGAGAATCTTCCAGAAGCTCTGAGTTCTGTGCCCATCCCTGATTCATCCTCCATAAAGGAAACCCCTGAAGTGGCTGAATGCATAGCACCATCCTCTGAGCCACCCCAAACCTCATTCCCTATCCTAGTTACAGATCCTGACCCGGATGTGGCTCCAGCTCCTGCTTCAACCCCAAAACCAGACTCAATACATAGCAGTGAAACTTCACCAATCCAAGTTCTGAAGCCCCCTGAGGAAAAACCTCTTGCAGTCTCAGAACCTGAGTGCAATGGCCTCCCCAACCAGACAGAACCTCCTCGAAAGACTAAAACCAGCAAATCTAAGCCTCCATCTCTGAAAATGAAGGCCTCAGAGAATGAACTTGCTCAAACAAATGAGGAAGATGAACTTCCTGTTCCGATGGGCACATACAACTTTGACCCTGACCAGCTGGATGCCAGTTTTAACCCCTTTACCAGCGGTGGGTCAAAAATCCAAAACTCTCCTCCCCCTTGCGGTTCAAACCCTCTGCCTAGACTCGAGCCACTTGGTTGTGCATCGCCTGACTGTGAGGCCAGCTCAGCTGCTCCAGCAGAGACAGAGGTGACAGAGGAGTCTTCGTCAGAGGTGAAACATGTGATGCTGGAGTTTGGTCTGGACGAAGGGAAAGCCAGCAAGCCACCTCCAAGGAAATTAGGTGGAAAAAAGACAATCAGCAAACTTGCAGCTAAGAAACAGAGGCCCAAAGGAGCAGAGGCTCCGTGCAAACCTGCACCAGAACCCACAGTGTCAGAACCAGTTTCTCAACCAGTACCAGAACCAATTTCCCAATCAATATCAGAACCTGTTTCAGATCCTCTTCCAGAAACCTCTTTGCCTGACTCCTCTGCACCTCTGAACCTTGATGATGTTCCTATACCTAAGACAGGCGCATATAACTTTGACCCCAGTCAGTGGGATGACCCCAGCTTTAATCCGTTTGGTAGCAATAACAAGATGAGCAGCTTCCCAGAGCTTCCTAAGGGCACCTACAGCTTTGACCCAGAAAATTTTGATGACTCTGTGGATCCTTTTAAACCCTCCAAAAGCTTGAACACTGAGGACTCGTCCAGTGGCCCCAGTCAGCCAGAGAAAAAGAGAGAAGGCAAAGATGAAGGCAAACAGAAAGCAGGGTCCTCATCTGGTGACAAGAAAATGAGGCAGATTCCCAAGAAAGGCAAAGAGAGGACAATCAAGTAAGTCCACACCCCTAAATTCCCATCTTTATGTTTGCAAGCTTTCTCTCTTTCTTGCCCCAGCCCATGTTAGAAATTTAAAAATTCAGGCTTCAGTTTTGAGCTGAGGGTGTCTGGATGGATATCAAACAAAGCTTTGAACACACGCCAAACACTTAACACTGCACACTGGCCACTGATGCAATTCATGAACAGGTTATATATAGGCTGTTAAAAGTGTTTATAGCTGCAGTGTTCACACTATTTTCAGCTTTTCAAGGGCTGTTGGCATCTTGTGTTTATGCTCAAACTTTAAACTATCTGCTGAGTGTCTAACATGCTGAGCTGAACCTTCAGTCACTCACTCACTCACTCTCCTTTGTCTCTTCCTCCTGTCATTTGCTCCCTTATTAAAACCCTTCTCATCCCTTGCTGTATCTCCTTCATTCCTCATTCCTTCCTCCTTGTGTCTGTTGTGCAACCCTCAATCTCTGCTTTCGTCTACTTCGCTTGGCCTCAGGACATCTGAACAAGTCAAGTTTCTCTGTTTTCTGTTGTAAG
>CM076649.1:295895-319704 GCA_038496675.1 Rachycentron canadum | reverse complement strand
ACTGAGGTCCAGAAGTACCAGTATAGAGACCAGATCTCTATCAGAAGCTATAAGAAGATCGTTGGAGACTTTTACCAGTGCTGTTTCAGTGCTATGGTGTTCTCTGAATCCAGATTGGAAAGCTTCAAACAGTTCATTACTGTGCAGGTGCTCATGTAGTTGCTTTAGAACCACCTTCTCAAGGATCTTGGAGATATAGGGAAGGTTGGATATGGGCCTATAATTTGCTAACACGCCTGGATCTAGAGAAGGCTTTTTAAGTAAGGGATTAATAACTGCCACCTTAAAGGCCTGTGGCACATACCCTGTGACTAAGGAAAGATTGATCTGGTTCAGTATGGAAGTGTTAACTAAGGGGAAGACATCCTTGAGCAGTCTTGTCGGGACTGGATCAAGTAGACATGTGGCTGATTTAGAGGAGGTAATAGCAGAAGTTAAGTCTGACAGGTCAATGGGGGTGAAGCTTTCAAGGTATGCATTAAGTCTGGGAGATGCTTCTATAGGCACTACAGTCTGTGGTTCATCATTGGAAATCCTTGCTCTAATATTCACAATCTTTTCAGTAAAGAAATTTAGGAATTCATTGCTGTTGAGAGTCGGAGGGATGCATGGCTCAACAGCACTATGGTTCTTGGTCAGCCTGGCTACAGTGCTGAAAAGGAACCTGGGGTTGTTTTTATTCTTTTCTATTAAAGATGAATAATACGTGCTTCTGGTTTTACGAAGTTCTTTTTTATATAATAATAAACTATCCTTCCAAGCTTGACGGTCTTCCTCACGTTGGCTGGAATGTGTTTTCCTTTCCAGCCGTCTGGTCTTCTGCTTCAAGGTGCGCAGGTTCAGGCTGTACCAGGGAGCTATTCTCTTGTGGTTGATAACCTTCTTTTTCAGAGGGGCTACGGCATCGAGCGTCCCAAGGAGTGCTGCTGCAATGCTATCTACAAGATAATCTACCTGCAAGGGAGTAAGATCAGCATAGCTGCCCATTGTAATGCTACTAGGTGTGGCAGCAAGCTCTGCTGGAATGAGCTCTTTAAATCTAGAGACAGCAATATCAGATAAACATCTACTGTAGTAGGACTTTTTCCCAAGTAAAGTATAATTTGTCAAGGTAAATTCAAATGTTATTAAAGAATGGTCAGAGATGACAGGGTTTTGAGGGAAAACTGTAATGTGCTCAGCTTCTATCCCATAGGTTAGTACTAAGTCGAGGACATGATTAAAGGAGTGAGTTGGTTTATCTACCCTCTGAGAGAAGCCAATTGAATCTAAGAGAGACTTAAATGCAATAGCCAGACAATCATCATCAACATCCACATGAATGTTGAAGTCACCTACTATAATGACTTTGTCTGATTCCATTGCTAAGTTTGACAGAAAGTCTGGGAATTCCTCTAAGAACTTAGAATAAGGTGCGGGGGGACGGTACACGACAGCAAGTATAAGTGGTTTCTCTGCTTTCTGGTCAGGGTGAGAGAACCTGACAGTAAGGCTTTCAAATGAATCATATGAAACAATAGGCCAAGGGTTAATAAGCAGATTAGACTGATAAACTGCAGCCACTCCTCCTCCTCGACCGTGGCACATGGTGGTTAATGTAACCGGGAGGGGTAGATTAATTTAAACTAACATATTCATCCTGCTGCAACCAGGTCTCAGTGAGGGTTAATAGATCAATTTGGTGATTTGTGATTAAATCGTTCACTAGGAGAGACTTGGAAGGGAGAGATCGAATATTTAGCAAACCACATTTAATAGTTTTACTGGGTTGGTTTGCTGGAGCAGTGGTTTTGATTTTCACTAAGTTGCTATGAATAACTCCTCCAGATTTGGGTTTAGGCTTATACAGCCTCGAGGCAGACACAGTTTCTATGGGACAGAAAGGGGGCTGGGTGGGTGACAGCACGAAGGCACCTGCAGAGGGGCGTGTAAGACTGCGGCTCTGCCTGCTGGTCTGAACTCCGGGTGTTTGTCAGGGGTTAGGATGGCTAACAGAACGTCCTATGTTCCTAGATAAGAGGGATGCACCACCCAAAGTAGGGTGGACGCCATCCCTCCTAAACAGACCAGGCTTTCCCCAGAAGGAGCTCCAGTTGTCAATATAAGCCACGTTGTTTGTTAAGCACCACCTAGACATCCAGCGATGGAATGACCTTGTACGACTAAACATATCGTCACTGGTTAAATTGGGCAGCGGGCCATAGAAAATGACGGAGTCCGACATAGTTTTTGCATAGTTACACACCGATGCCACATTAACTTTACATAACTCCGACTGGCGAAGTCGGATATCATTAGCGCCGACGTGGATTAAAATTTTACTGTATTTACTTTTACTTTTTGTCAGCAGCTTCAGGTTAGCCTCAATGTCGCCCGCTCTGGCCCCTGGGATACATTTAATGGTCGCTGGAGTCTCTAACCTCACGTTCCGGAGGATAGAGTCGCCAATGACTAATGCTGGCCAATGCATACTCGAAATCCTACAGGAAGCCAATGGAGAGAAGCTAAAGTGGGAGAGATGTGTTCTCTTTTACTAACTCCTGTCAATATCCTTGCTGCAGCGGAACCTCACGTTCCGGAGGATAGAGTCGCCAATGACTAATGCTGGCCAATGGCCAATGGCCATTGGCCAGCATTAGGCCAGCAGGGCCAACATGTGGAGTTTCGTCCTCAGCGGGTGTGTCGCTGAGTGGGGAAAATCGGTTGGAGACGTGGAGGGGTTGGTGGTGAGACACGGGCTTTTTAGGTCTATGTTTCCGTTGACCTCGTGCTGTCACCCAGCAGGACTGGCTTCCCGGCTGCTCGGAAGCTGCGGGGGAACTGCTGGCGGCGGCTAGGCTAGGTGGCTCCGTACCGGCTAAGGGGGTCTGAGAAGCTACTATAGCTAATGGACTAGCTTCCATGGTGCGGAGCCGGGACTCTAGCATACTGAGCCTCGCCTCCAGGACTGCAAATAAACTACACTTGTTACATGAACCATTATCATTAAAGGAGGCAGAGGAGTAACTAAACATCAGACACACTGAGCACGAGAGGGAGGGAGAAGTGGAAGGAGAGGCGGAAAGAGAGAGAGCAGCCATAGCTGGTATGATAGTATGGCAAGTACAAGTATTACAGCTATTACGGGTTAACAGGTTCTTTTATAGGCCTATGTGATAAAAACTAGGCGTAATATAATACGTTTAGTAATATATTACGCTTAGTGTGTAGTGGTGCTTAAAGCGATTAAGTTAACAGAAAACTAGAGAGAGGATTGAGAGAGTCTACACAGCGACAGAGTGCAACAGGCGCAAGCAGGAAGTGACGTAATACGCTCACCGTAAGTCCACGTACGTCAGCACATTGAAAGAGGCTAGAAAGAGAATGATGGATGATGGGTGGATGAATGATAAATGATGGGTAGAGCTGTTTGTTCCTGTTGTTGTAGTGAGTGGAGCTGTTTGTTCATGTTGTTGCTAAGTGGAGCTGTTTGTCAATGCTGTTGTTGTTGTAGTGGAGCTGCTTGTTATTGTAGCTGTTGTTGTAGTGAAGCAAGTAGGTTATTCACCAGTAAAGCGAAAACATGAAGCAATGTGAGGTCAAGATGATGTATTCAGGAATTTGGTCCAGAGTGAGACATCTCACCTGCTGCTGAACTGACTGCCTGACTGCCTGAACCACTTTAACTCATAGTGACTATGAGTTAAAGTGGTTCAGGCAGTTGAAGTGTCAGTTTAGGTGAAAGTTGTTCAGGTAGTTAAAGTGTCGGTGAAACTTTAAGCACTACAGGTAGTGAAATGTCAGTTAAAGTGGTTCAGGTAGTTGGAATCAGTTAAAGTGGCTTGGGTAGTTAAAGTGTTAGTTTAAGTGGCTCGGGTAGTTGAATTTGTCAGTTAATACACAGAAGCACTGACTCAGTAACACACTGGAGCTGTGAATTTGAAGCAAATGCAGTTGAAGTAAACTGAAACTAAAATAATTTGATGTTATGTTTTATTGTTCGTTCAGTAGTTACATCAGGATCATTGCTGCCTGACCATGAATGATGTGTGTATCTTTGCAGCTGGAAATGGACTGGAAACTGCATTTCCAGAAAAAAGGTTGTGACATCTGAGACTTTGAAACAACAGGTCAAGTCCACTCTCTTAGACTAATTCTGTACGACAGACCACATCCGAAGTTACCTCTAAAGAACAGGGACTCCAGCCCATTCAGGGACAAATATTAAAGAGCTTCAAGAGGAGCACTGTAAAAAACATGGATGTCTACAGACTGCAGTGTTTCCAATGTTCACTTTTCCTGACCTTTCACCTGCAGCAGTGTGTATAGTTCAAACTCTGTCAGAGCAACAAGTCTCTGAATTATTCACAAAGGTCCAAGTGAATAAGGACTGAGGAGTTCATCCAGTCTGTGAGCTGAACAGTGAAGGCGAGGACCTTGCTGGAGTCTGTTTTAACTGGTCCCTGACCTCACTGGAGTCTCCAATTAAAACTGGTCCATGACTGGTTCTTCAGGTTCCTCTACAGGGTGGAGCTAAGTCACATGTAGAAGTTGATCCTGAATGGTTTCCTGGTTATTGTTTTTCTGACAGTGGAGGCTGTCGAAGATCTCAGTTACCACAGACAAGACCTACTGTGAAGTTGCTCTTTGACTGTCAGGTCTGTTGGATATTTTAAGACAAGGACAACCATGAATAATGCACTATGGGTGTGCTATGGATGATGTACACAGAGCAAGAACTATGACTGATGCTCCCTGATGTCTGGAGAAAGATGAATATGAGGCAATTTAATTTACTGCAGATGCAGTGTGTTACAGTTTGTACATGGGAAAATGAAGTTGTGTGTCTGCTTTGTAAGGTAGTGGTCCATGTCAACTTATGGAACTTATGAAAAATAATGAGAGCAGACTGAGACATCCACAGCAAAACATTAAACAAAACAAAAAAATAATGTACGATTTGAAGAAGTCACCTGCATAGTTACACAGCCACACTCAGATCCCACATTATAAACCATAGGCTCCCAAGCCTGGCTATACCTATGGATCATTACATCAATGTTACATTTTCATAAAGGTAAATATGAATAAACTAACCTGAAATGTCTAAACTGACTAAACATTTATTGTTATTACTGCAGTGGATTTGTATAAATTGTAATTGTAGTTTTACTACTAGTGACAGAGTAGAGCTACACCTGCTGCTGCTTCTCAGGCCCTTTCATACCTATGAAAAGCCTGACAAGCAGCAGCAGTCAGAGGAGCATGATACAACCAAAATAAAATTCACTACAATTCCAGTTTGAAATAAAAATCTGGAAAAAATCTGGGGAAAAAAAAAAAAAAAAAAATCACACACCAACCTACCACTCTTGACTGCACTGTCTACAAGTTTAGTTAAGATTCTTTGAAATTTAGATGAAATAAATGTTGTGCATACACTACAAATGACTGTGGATACACCATTTGACCAATCTACGAACACAATTTGAAACACTTGATAGCTACTGTCTGCAGAATGTCTGTTTTGGTGGTATATGAATGTTTTTGGAAATATTAACACTCAGCTATGATTCATATTTTGATAAATACAGTGACAGACTTTCGTATAGACCATATGTTGCTGCGCACCAAAGTATCAAAATTCCTTTGATAACTTTTTGCCCTTAGTGTCTGTGGATAACATATGCCAAATTTGGTGCCAATTGGATCAACACCCTAGGACCAGTTGGATATTTTATCCAACTGGTCCTAGGGTCAAACCATGTCTGGTTTGGTACAAAAAAATTTAGGCTTAACTGGGTGTAGCTTACATCAATACACTCCACTACATTCACAGAACTCATAGATGTAAATTGTACAATGTACAGTTTGGCAGTTGTTGGCTAAAACAACTAATAATAGTGCCACCACCTGGAGGACATGTCATTTTTGCACTCAGGTATGTGTGGCTCTGAAAAATTTTCACTTGCATAACATTTATGGTCTATGCTGCTGTAAGACTTTTACTGATGGAAGAAAAAAATTTAAATAAAAATGCGAGCTATTACAATAGCTCTGTTTCAAACTAAATAGAGTAACCATGATGATGATGAGTGCCAGACATTCATGGTCCCCAGAGGATCCCACTGCTCTACTGTACATTCATTGTACAAACTCCATTTACACATCAGAACATGATGTGAAACGAGCAGCCTTTTCCTCTTCTTCGCTCCTCTCCCCAGTTATGTGTCAAAGAGCCCAGATACTGATCAGCTGATTGACATCTCTGATGTTGTGGTGTCTATCAAACACTTTCTGCTCCAACACAACATACAACATGGATCAACACACACACAGACACATATATAAAACATGTTTTGATGAGATATTCTTGGCCTGTTGTGTTGATGTGTTAAAAAGACATGTGGAGACAAAGATATCATCTTCCTCAGACTGAAGCCTCTTCTCTCATATGCAGGAACTACTCATGTTAAAGGTTGAAAAAGTAAGTCACTGTTTATTTCCTCATACAAACAACAGTATCTAACAAATCATCTTAAAAACACTGTTCACATCTCTGAAGTCCAACTACACAAAGGGAATCTACTGTCAACTGTAAACAGCTGGACCAGGGACAAACACTGTGCGGAGACAATCAAATGAGTCATGATGCATCTATGTTGGCTGTTCTGTGCTTCTCATCCATGTTCTGAACCGGACATGTCTGGAATCAGGCCGTACCCTTCCTGTTGCAGTGTCACATCCCATCAAACCCGGTCATGCGTTTCTTGTCTTGGTCTCAACACTTTGGCACTCAGGGAAGGAAGTAAACGCTGTGCAGACAACAAACCCACCACAGACCCAGTCCCTCCAGTCAGTGTGTGCAGTGCATCCTGGGTTTAGTGTCACAGGAAACTGGTCCTGACTAATTATCGTTGTCTGGCAGCTTCTGTCTTCACACTGGAATGGTTTAGTAATAAGTCGTTAAAGAAACACACACACACACACACACACACACACACACACACACACACACACAAAAACACTCATTGGTTTCATCAGTTAGTCAGGCTCATCACATTGTTTAGGAAGTATGGAGTTTAGATAAGTCCTCTGTGTGTGACAACCTGAGCTAACCAGCTGTTAGCTGTTAGCTCGTTAGTTTCACCCCTCAGGATTCAGATTCAGGGAGGTGCAAGATTGATCCAGTGTGTGGTCCAGCCCCTTCGAGCTGCTGACTGCAAGGTGGGGCCTCAGTAATCCCCCTCTGGCTGATGCCCCCTCCTGAAAGGGACAGAGATCGGAACAAACTTGTGTTAGAATGGATGGTGCTTCAGTGGGACCAGACTATTTCCTGAAAAGTGTCCATCTCAGAGTGACAGAGACAGAGGTTCAGGTCATATAGCACCTGCAAAACTTCAGACAAAAAGACCTGAGCTAGACTGGGGTACGGTGGTTCACAAGCTTTATGACTCAGACAGGAAGTGAGGCCGTAGCGTTTGACTTGTCTCGACTGTTAGATAATCTACTGAACCTCTGAAAGAATAACATAGCTAAAGTTAACTTTAGTTTGAGCTATGGATGGCTAACATACAGTAGCTTTGTGGTTTGCTTGTTCATAGATTACTGAGACTACACAATGTTCGACCAAATATATAGTTCCTGTGTTTGCCTTTCAGGGCAGTGCTGACATCAGAACATAAACACTGGTCACATGACCTGACCCCTGACCTCTGTGCTTGTGTTGATTGACTGTTTACTGCTGCTGTAGATGTTCTGCTCTGCCTGGAGAGGGCACCATCTGTACATTGACTCTGTGAGGCCAACGTAGAAAGACTGATGTGTTCACTGAGGGAGCTGTCCCCTAATCTGTTACTGTACCTGCAGGTGCTGGCTCCTGGTGGGCCCTATTAGGCCAGTAGATGTTTCCAGGTGCTCACGAAGGCTGTGGGGATCAGTGAGTAAGGCACTGTGGTGATGGAGCTCCAACTATCTGATGTGGGGTCATAACAATCCAGCGTTTTACAACGCTGCGTCCCAAAATATCCCCCTACCACATACAGCTTATTCCCTGAGGCCACAGCATGGCAGCTCATCCGTTTGGATGTCATGTCGCCCACTCGAGTCCACAGGTTGGTTTCACAGTCAAAGCGATAAGCAGATGCAGCAGTGAATTCAGTGTCACCCCCCATGATGAAGATTTGGCTTCCTAAGACAGCAGCTGCTGTGTACCGCCATGGCTGGGGGCACTCTGCTGCGATGTGCCAGCGGTTTCCTACAGGGTCATAGCACTGGACCTGGACACATATGTACAGGAAATAGAGATTACGGTGTTCATGATGATTGTAGGACTGGTCCTTCACACCCACAGCAGGACATGTGCTGATATCAACCCTCACCCCATTTTATTCTGTAGTCTCAGTTTTATTATTCACTGGAGATGGATGATTCTCCTGTGAAAACATTTAAGCAGCTGTTGTCTCAGTCACACCCACCCACCTTGGAGGCCTTGTCTCTGTGGATGGTGGTCCCTCCAAAAACAAAGAGCTTGAGTTTGGCGCTGACAACGGCGGCGTTACTGACACCGTCTCTCAGAGGAGCCATCATGGTCCATTTGTTACTGAGAGGGTCATAGCGCTCAACCTAGGACATGTGACAGTGACACAGTCAGTGCTCATTTAAACCATGACACAGATGATGATCTCATGACAGTCACGCACATCTCTGTTCATTCACGCCTTGAGATCAAACCTGTGAATGTAGAAAAGACTGACCTGCTTCAGGGAGACTGATGGAGACGCAGGAAACACTCCAGCGATGGCTGTGTGACCTCCAACCACATACAGACTGTTCTCCAGCTCAGCCGAACCATGGCCAAACCTGGAGGATACAGAAACCACAGTGTGTATCAGACTGTGTGACTGTGTGTGATTAATGTGATGGCTTGGTGTGTTTATTTTATCTGACATGTTTATTTTGATAATGATATCCTGGTGCCTGTATTAGTTCCCTGTGTTCTCCAGCTTCCTGCCACAGTCCAAAGACATGCACATATTTGTTAATTGGTGACTCTAAATTTCCATTAGACATTCAAAGTATGAGTGTGAGTGTAAATGGTTGTTTGTCTTTATCTGACCCTGGCAGATAAGCATGGATGGATGGATATTGTTGTTTATGTAGTATCACTCTACATGGAGGTGTATTATCACTCTACATAGATGTGTAATATTCTACATAGAGGTGTAATATTCTACATAGAGGTGTATCACTCTACATAGAGGTGGAATATTCTACATAGAGGCATATCACTCTACATTGAGGTGTATCACTCTACATGGAGGTATATTTTCTACATAGAGGTGTATCACTCTACATAGAGGTGTAATATTCTACATAGAGGTGTATCATGGAGGTATATTTTCTACATGGAGGTGTATCACTCTACATGGAGGTGTATTATTCTACATGGAGGTGTGTCATTCTACATTGAGATGTAGAATGACACTACATCTACATAGAGGTGCATTATTCTAAATGGCTGCGTATTATTCTCCATAGAGATGGAGCTACATGGAGCTGTACTATTCTGTAAGAGAATGCAATATGTTAATTGTTCTCGTATGTAACTCACCTGGCTATTAGCATGGGTGCTCCTTTGGACCATTCTTCATGGATGGTGTCGTAGATCCAGACGTCTTTAGACACACCATTCTCTGATCCTCTGCCTCCTGTCACATAAACCTTGCAGCCAATGGCGCACGCACTGAACTCCTTTCTGGGGCTCGGTAGGTCTGCCTTTGGTATAATCTCCTTGGCTTTATGGTCGACCTAAAAACAGATCAACCTCAGTGATTATTTAATTTGACAATGGAATACGAGTTAAAGGCAGCTAACCACACACACTACACGTTATGGTCCAGGTGATTGTAAATCAAGGAAAACATAATTATGAAGATTATATTCAATTTCTGAGCAATGAAACCGATTGGCTGATCACCACACTGAGACACATCTGTCAAAAACAAGCATAAGTTAGAATTTGATTAGTTTAATTAATCATTTTATTAATGATTTCTTCTGTGCTATGTTAGAAGAGCATCGACAGCAACACTGTTCGCACATTACAAACACAAAGCATAGAATCTATTATATGGGTCATTCTGACTGTGTTCAATCACTTCCATTGAGAGAAGTCACTCTATACACCAATCAACCACTGCATTAAACAGGAAGTCACAGGTCCTACTGTGGCTGAGCTGTGGTATTTGCAATATCCTATCAGTAGAAATAATTTTATTTGGCTGAATATTTACTTGACAAAATAAGTCTCCCAAGATTGTTTTTATTCATTGTGTTTATGGTTTGAATGAACAGTAGTTGCATCAGTGTGTATCTGATTCAATGCACCATGTGACCACTGCGCCACATGACACAATTTAGTTGAAACCATTCAGTGTTGATGTTTTCAATTATTAACCCTAACCCTGCCGGGTAAAACACACACAAAACCCTGTAACACACACTAGCCCATAACATACACACACACACTGCCCTGTAACACACACACACTAGCCCGTAACACACATACACACACTGCCACAGTCACATGATGCAGGTATGAAGCACATTGTGTTTTCTCTTACCTGGTAGATCTTGTCACACATGAAGGTCTGTCCTCCCAGAATCAGCAGCGTGTGTCCAGCCTTACGAGGCCGAGCACAGGGGCTGGTCACTACTCCATCATTCTGAAGGATTCTCTTCTTACACTGCATGGCCTCCTCCACTATTGACCTGAGGAGGACAGGGACAACATCAACATGTCTAATGTCGAACTGGCCTTCAGCCATCGTCCACTCTCAGACGGGCCCTCAGCAGTCCTCACAGACATAATACATGATCTTCTTCACCAGGGCCTGGAACATGTCCTTGTCTCCCCCCTCCTGCCACTACCCCACAGCTAGAATGGACAGAGAGGGCTTTGCTTCTGCTCCAATGGTCACACAGAACTCTGTTTTCAGCAGAGGCTTCAGGGGACGGTGGCCAATCAGCATAGACTTCCTTCAGCGCTCCGATAATCAGCCTGATGGAGGTGATGTTGCTCCTCTCTCCCAGGGCGTCCACAGACATTGCCTCTCTGAGAGTCACAGGCTGGCAGGCTGCAGAGTTTGAGTCTTTATGAGGTTGTTAAAGAACAGTTTCTCAAAAATGCCATTTTGACTGGATGTTGTCAGTCCCTGCCATCCTACAGCCACAGGCAGGCTACTGCATGGACCCAGGGTAGCCAGACCAGAAGAAGTTCAGGATGGTTCTCTGAGTATCCTCTATCAGGCCTCTTGGTGGAGTCAGAGTTCAGTTATTGGCAACCAGAACTCTTCCCCTATATGACAACTGAGGTAGAAACCATCTCCATTTAGACAACTGAACGCATACTTTCTCCTTTGCTAACCCTAACCCCCAACAACCCCCTCCTTCCCCCAGCCAAGTCCCCCAGACGGACTGGGTACTGCTTGATCCCTCCACTGTCCCACCAACAGAGCTTCACTCTTAGTCCAGTTCACCCATGCAGATGAGACCATTTCATGATGTGACGATGAATCCTGGAAAACACCCCCCTGACTGGAGACAAAATAGATGTCATCTGCATAAGTAGAACCAGTAAAAAGACAAGGTCAGAGAACCCAGGCAGTGAGGGACCACTGAGCTGAGCCCTCAACCTGCATAGCAAGGACTCAATAGCTAAGCTTTACAGTTGTCCGGAAAAATGACAACCTTGTCTTATTTCTTGCTGTACAGGGATTGGCTGACTCAGCCCTGCCCCCATCTGCACCATACATTAAGCACCACTGTACAATAAACCAACCAAACCCAGAAAACCATGACCAACACCAAAAGCCTTAAGTGCAGGAAAGTAGTACAAGTGATCCACCCTGTCAAACACTTTCTCCAGGTTCAAAGAGACAACACCCACCTGAACATTAAAACCATTTCATATGCCAATAACATCCCAGATCAGGAGAATGTTGTCCATGATTTTCCTGTCTGGTACACAGTAGACACAGTACACAGTCTGATCTGTGAGTATGATGATTTTCATAATTTCCTTGACTGTTTTATCAGGTTTCTGGACAGCACATTGTAATCTCCATGACTCTAGTTCCTGGACTGCAGCTTTATCATCAGTGATGTTACCTGGGATCATCAAGTATTTCATCCTCACCCAGGCAACCTCGCCGGGGTTGATCAAACCCCAGCTTCTGCCCTAGCAGCTTTGCCACCAATCTTCCCCCTTGGCCATGGGCCATCATAGCCATCTTGAGGCTTTTTCTGCAACCTCACTGATGTTCAGGATGCATGTGTTCCTCTTCTCTCCTGTGATGCCAAGCACTGCATAGGCCATGCAGAGAGACTGCCCTACAAAAGCCTCTGAACCCAACCTCCACAGGTATGCACCTTGCTTTCCAGTATTCTTTTGGCAGTCTTTGACCAGGCCATCATATTACTCCTTTTACATGCTGGGGGAACTTGAGTTGCCCCCATAAATCCACCACAGCTGCCAGTCCTTCGATGAGTTGAGCAGCCCTGCAGCCCTGCTGTTGCTGTTTTTTTCTCCGCTTTTATGGAGTTCTGCTGGCAAAAACAAAACAATCAAAAAAAACCCCATATTTGTGCTTTTATCTTCCACCAGTTTCAGTGAGCTAAAAAGTTCATTTTTGGCCAGCCAGTAGGACTGAACCCTTTCACCTGGAGAAATGATCAAATCTAACCTGACAAGAAGATGATCGCTGAACCCAACCGGACTCATGTTGCTGTTCATTAACCTGGAGTCCAGATTGAGGGAGATGTAGAGCCTGTCAAGTCTGGCTGCAGTCACTTTGTTGTTTCTGACCCTCACCCACGTCATCTGTCTGGACTAAGGATGTTGAACCCTCCATGTACCCTACCCTCTCTGTACCATGGTTTGGGGCATATAAGTTAACAAAGCAGAACACAGAGCTCTCTATTTCTGCCAACTAGCAGCCAACCCAGGAAACAGCTTTTTTGTTTGTGGATGTTTTGAACAGCTACGCCTGTACTGAAGTAAGTGCCATGACTCAAAGCACCTGGACCCTACCACCACAAACCCCAGTCTGCCTCATCTGTTGGACAACTGTGTCTCTCTTGTAAGATCAACACATTGATCTGTTTCTGAGTACAGATTAGAATTTGTGTGTTTCTCCCTCCCACCATTAATGTTTAAGGAGCATATTTTGAAGTTGCACCTGGAGAGGTCAGAGGAGAAGACAGGACTATTTCTTTTCATCCATAAGATCAAAGCCAAAAGATCTGCTCTTCCAACCACTTTTCCAAAATGGCTCATCCAGGACTGGGGGTCTGCCTGCTGGAGGCCTATGCCATCTGCTCCCTCTGTGCCACCTCTCCGGAGCTGGGGAGCATCCATATCCTTCAGCTCAAGGAAACAAGACCTCCACTGTCTCCTGCACTAAGGAACTCAACTCCAACCCTTTAGTAAGATCAGAGTCTCTGTGCAGTCCCTCTTCAATGATCCTAATGTTGGCTTCAGCTTCCTGAACTGCTGCAGTTGGAGGGGAGGAGTGATGCTTATTGTTATCAGTCTCCCAGCAGAGCTTCAGTGAAGTGTCTTTCTGTCTCCACTGCTGCCAAAGGTCTCAGAGGTCTGGCAGAAACCCTCCTCACAGAGAGTGAGACCACAGCACAGCAGATTTACAACTGTTACTTTTCTGTACAGTTGCACAGCCCAGTCAGCTGTTTGAAAGAGCACAGTATTATATGCACATCTACACTAACCAGCTGCATGTAGATTTGTTTGGTTTCTCCAAATATCCCCACAGAGCACAATCATTAGATGATCCGTGTGGATGTTTTTGTCTCAGACGTGTCAAAGTGGAACAAAGAGAGGAGAACAGAAAGAACCAGTGTTCTACTTAATGTTTGCACACAATAACTCAGCTGGTCAGTGTCAGTGTCACATCAAACCAGACAATATCCCGACCACAGATCGCTATGCTGGACGGACAGCTTCGAGAACGTTAAAAAAAAAAATCAGGTCTGGACTCCATGATTTAGCCTACCTGCTCCTCTTGTCTGCCATGACCAGCTCCTCACAGGCCACGGCCTCCAGCAAACACTCAGAGGGCAGCAGAGCCAGCCTGATGCCCCGCAGCAGCTCAGGCAGATGATGCCGCCGATGCTCCAAATCAAACCGGACCCACCGCATCACAGAGTTAAACACAACCTGCCACATGTAAAATTCAGTCAGACATCCAAAAATCAATGGTATGGTATGGCCTTGGATGGTATATCTACTGTCACATGACACCTGAAGACATAATGAGAGGATCACTTACCTGTTCATCTTCTATCTCCAGCTCATCACTCAGAATCAGCTCCAGCAGCTTGTCTTTAGACAGGCTGGAGAAGTCCTCTGACTCTCTCACCTGGAGGAGACAGTAAACATCACATGACTGGTGGAGTCACCTAACTTCATCAAATCAAAAGTTTAAAACCAGATCAAAACCACGTTTATAGCCAGGTTCAAATCATAAGTTTAGAACCAGGTTTTCATGTCAGCTGTGGTGGTTCCTGCTCATTCGGTCAGTCGGTCTTGTTGCGGACCCAGTCTGGCGAGCATTGCATCAAAAGAGTGTTAATGATGCTGTACTGTTCTTAAGGGTAGGCATGAGTTCACTTCTCAAAAACTGGTCCATTAATAGGCTATTTTTTCTTGTTTCACAGTCACACCCTAGCTGAGAGGAAAGACAACAGTCTGTATGTCTTTACAGGATGTCCTTACTGTCTCATAGTGTAGCAGACACATCCTCCATGACAGCTCATACAGCCTTTTACACTGGTGAGCGTCCGACAGCAGCATCATCCCCAGGCAGTTGGAGGAGTGCAGGTTTTTTTCGAGAAACTCTGCAGCTGCATCTCGGATGTCATGAAACTGCAGCATGTCGCCTGCCTCCAGCAGGGATTCTGCATTCTCCTCATTGATGATGACTCGAGAGGAGTAGGCAAAGTCCAGCAGGAGCTCCAGGACCTGGAAAAGCAGAGATGTGGGAGCATGAAATTGCGACAGGGTCCAGACCCACCTCTGTGTTTGGTGTGTCACACAGTTGTTCAATTGACACAGTCACAGAGACATTTCTCCACATGTGTTTATATGATAGGAACCTCCCCAGGAGACCAAGATCCTGAGGAGGTGGTCCCAGGTGGTCAAACAGACGAGTGTTAACACTGAGGAGGGAAGGACGTACAGAGAAAGAGGCTGTGAGTAAGAGAGCTGCTGAATGAGTGATAAAGAGAGGGAGCAGCAACTACATTCTGATCAAAGTCTTTAAACTGGTATCCAGTTTTGGAAGGCCCTGGACTACAAGACCCTGGACTGTAGTAGAGCTCCAGACCGTGGGGCCCCGTTCAGTTCCAACTGAGGACCCTTGTCACGTTGTTCCCCACCTTCTGTCAACTCTCTACTTTCACTCTTGAGAGCACTGGGCCGCCTGTTAGTGGGGGGTCGGCAATGGTCAACACAGAAACAGACTGCATTGATCCTAGGGAGACACAGACTGACCTCACAGCTCTCTGTTAGCAGGATTCATGTCCAGCGTGAAGTGTCAGTGTTGTGGCGGTGTGTACCTCAGGATGAATACTGTCTCTGAAGTTGACGTCACTGTCCAGGCTTTCTCGCAGCCCACCACTGAACATGGCCTCAAAGTAACGACTGCACGCTGCCAACACCGCCCTGTTCTCAGAACGACAAGACAACACAACACACAGAATGTATCACAGTGTCTCAGTCACACCAGCTGTGGTTCCTCTATCACATCTGATGACATGAGCAGGACTTTACCTGTGACACGGGAAGGAGCGATCCCCCGCCCACAGAGTGACATCAGTGAACATGCACTGTTTCCTCATGGTGTTGAGGTGAGTCAGGACAATATCGGGATGTGAAGGCTTGTGGAACAATGAGATGTTCATGGAGCCCGTGCTGGTGCGGGATTTCCGATTCTCATGAACAGTCACCGACATGGCGGCCGTGTCTGGCCCCTCCAGGGAGTCTCGCAAAACAGTCTCTGCTACTGTTCAATAAAAACAGGAAGGGGAGGAAGAGGAAGAGAAAGAGCAAGAGGAACATGAGCCACACTGTTGGATCAATCACTCAATCAATCAGTGAGCAGGTTCAGGTCTGACATAACTGTTTCGACAGGCTGCGGTCTTTCATTATGATTCATGATTTAATGATGTCATGGAGCTTGGGGTGGGTCTGTTCTTCTGTCCTTCCTGTTGGTTTTTAATTCTACAGATAATCATCTGTAGAATTACTACAGACTCAGAAAGAAGAAGGTAGGGTCAGATGGGAGAAAGTAAAACAGTGTCAGTCAGTGGGTTGTGTTGTGTTGTACACAAACAACAATATGGAGAAATATTAATCATCAAATATTGACCATCATTACATCATCTCAAGCTCTTAACTAATTTATTCATTCATTCACAAAGAGATGAAGAAAAGATTCAAAAATGGAAAGAGAGAGTCTCATTTTATTTTACAGTCACATTTTTCAGTCAGAGTGCAGATTAAAGTGTGTGAACCCTGGAGTGATGACTGGAACAGGAGCTAACCTGAGTAAGGAGTTAACAGCTGAGTAAAATCACTGAAACCAGTCTGAAGGTGTGTGTTCATCGTGTGTGTGTTCAAAATTCATTCCCCACAAGCCTATATATATTAACTCTATTGTATAACATATCTAGACAGATTAGATCTGTCTAGCTCTGCTGAGCTGCTGCAAGAGCATCCCTGTCTGTCTGTCTGCCTGTGTGTGTATGTCTGTGTTTAGTGAATCAAATAAAAATGCATGAGCTTCTTTACAAATAAAATTAGAATTATTCGAGAAAAAATTCTTCACCTCCTGCCCACAATTGGCAATGATCTACTGTCCAGTACAGTAACTTTTGAATCAACTCATCTGTTCTGCATTTGGATTCCTTACCTTTAAATCTCTCTGAGCTTCCATAGTTTCATCATCTAAACCATCAACTTGTCTTTTAGACCCTATACCAACCAGGCTGTTTAAAGATGTTCTACAATTAATTAACACTCCTATTTTAGATCTGATCAATTTGTCTTTATCAATAGGCTATGTACCACAGACTTGTAAAAATTAAACCTCTACTTAAAAAACCTACCCTTGGCCCAGATGTTTTAGTCAATTATAGACAAATATCTAACCTCCCTTTTATTTTTTAAAATCCTTGAAAAAGCTGTTGCAAACCAATTATCATCTGTGTAGGAATGGTTTATTTGAAAGTTACCAATGATCTTCTCATGGCATCAGACAACAGACTGGCCTCCATACTTGTCCTGTTGGATCTTAGTGCTGCATTTGACACCGTTGATCATAATATTTTATTACAGAGACTGGAACATCTAACTGGGATTAAAGGAACTGCACTAAGCTGTTTTAACTTATATTTGTCAGATAGATTCCAGTTTGTTCATGTAAACAATGACTCTTCCTTGCACACTAAAGTTAACCACGAAGTTTCACAGTGCTCTGTGCTAGGAACGATACTTTCCACCCTTTATATGCTTCCTTTAGGTAATAATATAAGGAAGCATCAGATTTTCACTGCTACACAGATGACACCCTGCGGTATTTATCTATGAAGCCAAAATGAGATAGTCAGACTTTAGGCATGTCTTAAAGACATAAAGGCCTGGATGACCTGTAACTTTCTACTTCTAAATTTAGAGAACACTGAAGTTATTGTACTAAGACCCAAGCACCTTATCTGATCATGTAGTTGCTCTTGATGGCATTACCTTGGCCTCCAGTGACACTGTAAGGAAACTTGGAGTCATTTTTGACCAGGACATGTCCTTTGTCCCTCACATTAAACAAATCTCTAGGACAGCCTTCCTCTACCTGCACAATATTGTGAAAATTAAAAACATCCTGTCTCAAAAAGAGGCAGAAAAACTAGTCCATGCATTTGTTACCTCCAGACTGGACGACTGTAATTCACTATTATCAGGATGTCCCAATAACTCAGTGAAAAGCCTTCAGTTAATTCAAAATGCTGCTGCACGAGTACTAACAGGACCTAGAAAAAGAGACAATATTTCTCTCTCCCTCCCTCCCACCCACCATCTGGTTCTTATTATCTTATTATTTAAATGAGTATGTCAGTCCTGGTGGTGTGTGCCAAACTTGGTGTTGAAGTCAAACTTCAAAGAGTTCTATTTTTTTTTTCTGTAAATTGGTAACACACCCATTATGGTGAACTTTCATCATCCAGCAGCCTTTCCAAAATTGCATTTTTAGCCCTAAATTACAGCGCCACCATCTGGCCAATTGGGTTCATGTTTCACAACATGCACATCATTTCCAGTCATTTCAGTTGTGTCATAGAATGACAAATAATGGAAATAAATACAGCCAGTAATGAGCTATGACTTCTTTGTGCTGAAAGGAAGCAATTGAATAATCTGCTATGAGTGAACAGCAATGAGCAGGACTGACAAAGGGCAGAAGGGCTGACAAAGCCAAGCACAGTAACTTCAGATAGGTAACTTCTATTCAAGGAGTAATACCTTGCACAGACTTGACCCTTGATCAGATGAAAAAGTTGCTGTGTCTATGTATGTTAAGAAGATTATGTCTATAGTGAGTTGAGTCAGGAATGTTCAATGGCATCTTATACTAAGTACATAATATTAATATTAGATAATAATCAAACTCGGATCCAGATGTTTCTGTGCCCCCCCCCAAACACACACACAGTTGACACAACCACAGTGACACAACCACAGACTGTAGACACACACACACACACACACACACACTGTGGGCGGGCACGGACGGGGACGGGGACAGACAGCCACACACACACACACACACATACATACATACACAGTGGCAGTATGTGAACACACGCGCACACACACTGTGGCCGTATGTAAACACACACACACACACACACACACACACACACTAACGACGGTGTGTGAGACGCTGTGAGCTCATTAACTAAACAACAGATCGCATATGAACGGGTCCAACAGAAATGAACACCTTCAGACGAGACCGAGCGACCACGTGACAAACGGAAACAAAGACAGGACGTCTTCCTCACCCAGGTTTGAAGTTAAATCCGAATAGTGCGCGGCCTCGTGGACACAAACATCATATTCTGTGACAATGGCTGAGTCCGCCGCTCGTCTCTGCCGTTCGGTAAGAAACACTGATCTGCAGCAAGAGCCAATGTGTTTCACCTCGTGCTGACAGACACCCGTCCAACCAATCCATAGTGGTAGCCTGATGCCCGACGGGCCTGTCAGCCAATAGAAGTGAGGGAAGCCGCGACTGACATTCACTCAGACCAATCACCGTGTTTATTAGAAAGCCAATCTACAGCCAGGACCAATCAGAGACGTCCATGTAAAATACTTACACTGCATTAGCCAATCAGCTGCAGCCTTAATAGCTTCAGCGAAACTAGCAGTTGGTACTTGACAAAGTGGAGATATTGAAATAGTTTTCTGGGTTCTTCTTTTTACAATGATATTATTATTATTGTCATTATTATTGTTGTTGTTGTTATTTCACACTGACGGAGTGTGACTTAGCTTAAGTAAATATGTTTAATAAATAAACATAACCAACACATACAACTTTACATAATCATAATGACACTGAACATAAAGTAAACTAAACATAAATCAACATCACCCTCTGCTGTCTGCTTCTGTGCTGCAGCAGCTGCCATGGTGAGCTTGATTCAGTCAATTTGAGAAAATAAACAATAAACAACCACCAAACATGTCACCTTCAGGGAATGAAACTAGTGACAAAATAATAAATAATTGTTATTACTACTATAGCATACGCATTGTATTTTCTATTAGCCTATAATTTTACCCATTTTTTCCCCCATAATTTTGAGAGGCTGATCTGGATCATATATTCTTATATATCTGTCATACATCCACTAGTTAACCAGTCAACATGTTGGAAAACATGTCTGAAAGGTCATGAGGTCATGCTTTCCATGCATAGTCTGTTTACATTTTGTTGCGCACCATGGTGTGAAACTAACTAAGACACTGTCCTGTACACAGTTTAGTAATATGAACACATATTCAGTTGGGCTCACCAATAACCTTTGAGTGAGATCATCAAAACACCAGACATATTCTGAAATTTGAAATTATTTTCATTTCTGTAATGTAATCTGAGACTGTGTGAATACCAAAGGTAAAGGTAAAAGAAGGTAAAAAGGGTAACGTCTGCACACTTCAAAGTCAAAGCCATAAAAGATTAATGATGATATGTTTCAATCCTTTTTGGATCTTTGTCATTATGTTAAAAAAAAAAATTTAAATTTAAACCATATCAATACATGCACACCAACAGCATGTTTAGTTAAACTGTGACAGTGGTCAGCGTTCAACATCAGCCAATTGTTTAATCTACACAGAAAAAAGCAGCTGTGTTCTACAATACATATATGTAACATAACACCATATTGCTCATCAAATATGTTCAAAATGTATTGTATAATAACTTAGCCAATAAATCCCTTTTCATCAGTCTAGTTTAGGTTGACTGTGTACAGGCAGTTCACCCTTTGGGCACAGGGCCATTTGGGTACCAGCCTGCGCTGTCTGCTCCGTCAGAACTGTTTTTCCCTCCTCGGAGTATCACAGCTTTAAGTATGACTTTATTTATGAAGATTTTTAATTGTTGCAAGGTTTCCTATTAAATATGATTAACTTCAACATGTGCAATTAATTTAAAGTGTATTTTTTATTTTGAAAGATTAACATCAATCAAATACTTTATATTATATACTGTATATTACTATATTATATTCTAGCTTCTGATACTGATCCAAACTTCTTCAGGCACAGAAACATTCCATTATTCCTCTGACTAAAGGCCAAGGATACCACATACTGTATAACCATGGCCATCAATAGATTATTTCTTAATTATAAAACAAAGTCCATTTTTGAGGATGGCTGGTGGCCTTGTCAAACACTTTTCTGTCCTGTGAGCCATTTGGTTCCTCATCCTCAGCATCATCGATACATCACCACTCAAACTCGTGTTGTTTCTTGATGTTATTTCTTGATGTGCTGATGAAAAGAAGTGACCATCTCTGACATGTCTTCACTTGTATAAAAAGATTTTATTACCAAAAAGAACAGTCAAAAACCCTGCCAAATCTGAAAGAGTCTCTGGTGCTGAATGTGAGTCCTCTCTAACTTCAGCCCAAACTACTATCCTTATATATGATTTCTTATCTCCAAAAACCCAACCTACTCCTATACAAGGAAGTGCCCTTAACCAAATGGCCAGTATCACCTAGGACTATAAAACCACATTTGGCTTTTGGCCTTCAATCTTCAGTCTTTAAACTTTAACCTAAGAAAAACATAGGTTCACATTCCTCAAGCGATAATGAAGAAACCAGGATACTACACTCGTCATCAATGGCATTATTTTGACTCTCTTCCTCAGACTCTTGAATACCCTCACTGCTAAGGTATAGCAAAAATCATGGCCTAGCTAAGGAAAATCACAATATGAATGGTCAATGTTTGTCACCTGGTGTGTGCCTGTGCAAATGTTCTGCTTATTTCCTCCCTCTGTATCCTTTTCAGTTGCAGTCAGTCAGTCTGACTGAGACACTTCCTGTCTCCAGCTCCATCTCTTCACTCATATTAGCTTTTGGGAATATGCTGCTGGCCACCAACTGAATGCAAGTCTGCCTATCCCATAAACACAAATTTACTTACATATCCAACCATAACATAAAAGACTTCACACTTGCATCCTGAATACTGACTGAAAGTATATTTAAGAAGGATATTGTTAAGTCCATTTTGGCCACATTGTTCTGTTAAGTCCACTCAGTTGCAAAAGAACCCTAGAGGAGAATTACACAAGGAAACAGGTAAAAGAGTGAAGTGGTACAGAAACAACAATGATGAGGGACAGAGGAGCCAGAGTCACACATGGGAAATCCAGGACAGGAATGGGGAAACTCCTTAGCTGCAGCACCACCACCGGCAAACAACTACTGGGACACAGAGACAGATATCGCAGTAAGACAGGATTGCAGCAATCAGGACAATGTGCTTACTCACAATACTTGTGCTAAGCAGCTGGAGAGTTACCAACAGAGTGTTAACTGACAATCTGACAAAGAGTGGGCAAGGAGCCAGTATCTAAATACTGTGGTTAATGAGGCTGATGAGACACAGGTGTGTTTTATTATTATTAAGTTTGGTCTAGACTTGCCTTATGTCTTGAGGTTGAACTTGATTTGTAATGTGCAATGTGCAATGTATTGTAGCACAATAACATCACTGAGCAGTATATATGTCCTGTTCCCCTGCACTCACTTCTGTTTTTTTTTCTTGTGCTCTTTCTTTTCCCTGTCTTCCCTGCTTCTCCTCTCTTCCCTCTCTATTCCTAGTTTGGAGGCACAGCTTCAGCAGGTCACCTGGCTCCTTGACGTGTGAGTTTATTAAGCGTTGACAACAATCTGCCAGGTCCTCTAAAATTTTGACAAATGTGTTGGTGCTGGTGCTTGGATCCTTTTCCTTCTTTCTAAGAATAGTCTGTATCCACACTCTAAGACAAGTTCATCATCTCTGATTGCTGTGCAAATTTTGTTTTGTTTCAGCTGATAAGCTTCCAATATCCACCACTCAAGGTATTTGGGCCTGACATATCAAAAACACATTGAGCTTGCACTCTGCTTTTACCTGGTTTACATTCGTAGACACAAATATGGCATCACATTATTCTGATCCTGATATAGAGTCCATAGCAGTACAATGCAAAAATGTGGTCCTCCTTCCTGTTGAATAAAACACAGTGTTAAATTTTGTCTTTCAGTAAGTTTAATTTAAGGCGCTTGCAAACATGTATGGATGTATACATATTTGCCCATTCACACTCACACTCACTCACAAGAGAGTCATTAAGGGAGTCATAGTTACTCACGCCATTTAGCCGTGCTTTATTGAATTTCTTCACTTTGACATTCAGAGCACTGGGAAGAAATCACATTGTGTCATACCCCCAGTGGGCCTTTGCAATGCTTTGTTTTAATTAGTTGGATTCCCCTGGTCTGCACCAGTTCTAAGTTCTATGATGCCATAGGACCACGTTTCAGACTATTTGGAGTTGAATGCCTAAAAACTCTGTAAACTGCTAGAATATGCAAGAAAACATGATTTTAGTTGACTTTCTTTGTGTCCCTGCAAAGAACACCATTTAAGTTCATTTTGAGTCTCAAACACTCAGAAGCTACGGTAGAACTGATGTAGCCAAATTTAAGGAGAAAATTCCATTGTTATTTACTCCAATGCCATGTGTCGATACAATAGAGGATAGCTACTGTGTTCTCACCCCGACACAGGTTGATGACATTGTGGATAGTGCTACAGCCTCGTTGCTCGATACTGTTGCCCCTCTGAAAAAGTAAGTAGTGACTCAGAGGAGGCTAACTCAATGGTATGATTCCTAAATTCATGTTTTAAAGCAGATGTCTCAAAAACGGGAAAGGAAGTGGGGTTCCACCAACAAAGAAGAATTTCACCTAGCCTGGAAAGAAAGTTTAATAACATACAAGAAAGCCCTCTGTAATGCCAGAAACTTCAGTCCTGTAGCCAAGCTGAGAGAGAGTCACAGCTCTAGAACCATCTATTACTTTAACTCTCAGTAGCCATGACATTATAAGCTAAACTTGATAAATCCGGGATAAAGTGATTTTTGTCCACACGCGGCCGCACAGTAAAGACTCACGGCGT
>CM076649.1:278340-295395 GCA_038496675.1 Rachycentron canadum | reverse complement strand
GAGCAGGTAAAGACACTGATGGAGCAGGTAAAGACTATAATAGAGCAGGTAAAGACACTGATGGAGCAGGTAAAGACTATGATGGTGCAGGTAAAGACACTGGTGGAGCAGGCAAAACCACTGATGGAGCAGTTAGACACAGACAGTAAAACCTTCAAAAACTTCCTAGACAGTCCACCAGTCGACCAGAATCTGAGCCTGCAGTCCTCAGTCCACCTGTGCTCTGATTTCATCTCTTTTTTTGTCTGAGGCCATTTTAGATGAAAACATGTTTTTTGTCAATGGAATAATAGTGAATACTGAGAAGACTGAATTGATACTGAAAAGTAAAAGGTCAAATGTAATGGGTCACATTGCTTTGATGAAGTAAGCAGGGCAGTAATCTTTAATCTATTACATTTCAGAGGTATCCTCCCTCACACTGAGAGGTGAATGTGGATAGGGAGAAACTAAGGGGGTGAAGTCCTCCACAGTCTGGGAGCACCCTTAATATCAGGTCTGTTTATCAGTCCATGGAGGGAGAGCAGACATGAGGACACAGTCTCTATGGTCCAAGTGAACAGTGTTGAACTACAGCTGCAGACATGATGGGGATGACTGACTGCCTCCATGTAAAAAGTTACAGTAGTGAAGATGAAAGACAACAGACATTTCCTGTACAATCTGAAGGCAGCATCACTCTGATTTATTCTCACAGGTAATCTACTATAGATCACACACTCGTCACCTTTGTACGCAGCTGCAGCTAACTGTGTATGTCCTTGTATCATCTCATCAGACCAAACTGTAGACCAACACCAGAGGATGCTGTGGTTCAAATCCTCTCCACATACACAACCACACCAGAGGAAAACACTCTGCTGTGCACTGACACTAGCTTCACTGTGGTAAATAACAGCTTTATGTTCCACAAGATGCTTTCTACACTTTGCCACAGCTGTGAAAACCCAACAGAGGGTGTCAGGTATGAGCAGGTAGCTACAGCTCGTTGTTATGTGCTGCCCTGGGCTCAGCCAAAAACAAGAAATGTAGTTTAGCTTTAAATCTCAGAGAAATTTACCGGTGACACAAATGTATAGTAGAAGTCAGGTTTATTTGTTAAAGAAAATCAGATCATTAGACTCAAAACTAGAATAAGGATGTGATGAATGTTTTTGTTCCTGGCTTCCAGTCCATCACACACTGATGGTCTTTTCAGAGAAACAGCATCAGAGGGTCTGTCACTGTTGACAAAGGAGGGTTTGTGGGTGTTGTGTGTTGCTCAAGGCCACTGAAGTGACAGCATTTCTCAATTATGTCTCCCTCCAGAGCAGAGGCCTCCCAGGCCACCACCTCCCAGCTTAAAGCTTTCAGCTGCTGCTGCCCCAGGATGATATACAGTCCAGGGATCCCGCCCATCTCCAGTCAATGCGTGTGAGTGGCGACTGTATCTTTTCAATAGACGTTCCAAATGATATGGCCATAACAGATGCAGATCATGAATCAAAGGTCTTAAACCACCCGGCTGGCTGATCTGTTCCACAGGTGCTACGGTCCCATCTCCTCTGGATACGCAGCATGGAGGCACTGCACAGAAATACACACAGAGTCTGACCGGCTCTGAGGCGCAGAGCTCAGCTGGCAGCTGTGTCCCTTCTACCTGATGCAGGTCTACATCTGAGCCTCACATGGACCTCTCTGACTACTCCTGCCTTGAGTGAACTGAGCTTGTGAACGCAATGACCCCAGCCAATCAACAGCCCCTGAGAGGAAGGAGAGAGAAAACATGTGAGTGAGAATTCAAAGCATAGCTCCTGTACCCCTCGGTCGGCTCAAATTAGAAAAGCATAAAAGGTTCACACATGTTTCGAATATGCTGAATTTTAATTGATAATAAACGGTGCTTTGTAGACTGAAGTGGTAAAAGGAGTTTTTTTTTTAATGGAAAATCAGCAGAGAAGAAAAATAATTGATGGTTGTTTTGATGGTTGAACCAGTTCCCTCAGCTGACCTGATGGTTGCACCTGTGAATGATATTAAGTCCAGTCAGACTCAAGTGTTGCTGTGTTAGAGGAACAATAATGTGAACATGAGGACCACTGATAAGCAGGTCAGTCGTGGTACATAGTTAAGCTAGTTTAACCATAGTTTACGTTAACTTTCAGGTCGTTCACACAGACTCAAGTAGTTAAATTACCTTTTTGTCATTTTTTGTGTAGTTAACAACTTTAATTGTAGCAATAAAGGAATGTTTTTAATTTTAATTTTACCATTGACTCTCTTAGACCAGTTTGAGGAAGAATCGTCATCATCATCATTTTCATCTTACAAGCTGCTATTGTTTATAAAATCAAAGCCTTTCTTCGTGGACATTGGGGTATTCTAGTTTGTTGTTTCATGTTTTATATGTTGTTATAATTTCATATCACACGAACACTGTCAATCTTTAAAGAGCAGTTTGAACGACACTAGCTTCAGTTAACTAAACTAAATTTCTAACTGTTGCTTCACTGTGGTTCAACTTCGCCCACTGTTGTAAAGTATCTTCTCCAACACTGTACATATGTGAAACTAATAGGCTCCTTCATCTGTCAGTCAAAGAGGAACCAGTCCAGATCCCAAAATTAACAATAATAATCATAAAATATTATGTCAATTCTAACAACAAGATCATTTTTAGATGCTTAATGGAATAAAGGATTTTTGTGAAAATTTCATAATTGATTTGAGTTTTTTTTTCAACAACTTTATTACTTTATTATTTGATAGGACATTGTAGAGAAACAGGAAACTGGACGCAGACAAAGTGGGTTATGTGCAGGAAATAGTCCGACTGGAATCAAACATTAATAAACACTCGGCTGTCGAGTTGCCCATAAGCATCATAGCTCTGTAGTATTTTCCTTCCTGTTTCATTTCATTACTTTATTTTTCCTGTATAATGCTGAGAATATTCAGAGGTAGATGGACTCGTGTCACACTAACAAAGGTTGTTGAGACTTTGACCTAGCATCTCATAATGTTGTATTAGGAAGTCAAACTGGACTAACTCTGAATTCAGACTTAGTATCAGACCACACACACACACACACACACACACACACACGTATAACTGTGAAGTTAGTGTTTGCATGTGTGCATGTGCACCTGGAGGCCTCAGAAGAAGGAACAAACCATTTGTAACCTGTGGGGGGTCCCAACCCTGAGGCTGGTACCACTTCCTCAGTCTTTGAAGAACCTTTATACATATTTTTCCTTTCAGCAGTTTAACTAAAATAATTAATCCATATTTAACTCACAGTTCTGAGAATCATTTTATTCTGTTGAAACTAGACAACAGAACCACAGGTAAACACCATTAGACCAGTGGCCTCTGTAAAAGGACCAGTCAAACCAGTGGAGCTGAGAGTGTGGTGGATACCAGTGTTTTTAGAGGGATAAAGTGGCTGAGGGAGTGTTGTTGGGTTTGTGTTGTTGGTATGAACTCTGTTTGTGTTGCTCACTGATGTGATCCAAGGTGCTGCAGATCTAATACGTCTCTGCTCCAGAGCCTCAACAGCTGCTGAAGTGCAGGTCTGAGCTCCCTGGTGGTTTTGCCAGTAAAGGAACGCCGTACATGGGCTGATCTCCCGCCTCCCTCACTGCTCTGGATGGGAGAAACAGAATCTCATCTGGGAAGGAGAACACCCTTGTCGAAGCCCACCAAGGCCTGTTCCCAGTAACCCAGAGATGCCTGCTGGCACGGCATGAAAGACATAACTCTTGTATGGGAGTGGATCTGAGGTTTACAGCTTGGGCTCTTTACCCAATTAGACTGGATGATGGAGGCAAAGCAAAATAGGGTGAAGTTTTTACAATGCCACAGGGGTCTTGGGTTCTGTTTGGGGTTTTTTGGGATGAGGTTGGGGGTAGGGTGGACTGGGGACACGCTATTCCCAAGTCTCTTTTATCACAGCCAGTCAGAGGAACTACACAGGTACATGGAGCAGCTGCTCTCTGTCCTACAGCAGGTACAGAGAGCTGAACATGAATCTGTATAAATGCTTCTGTACCTTATTAGCTACAAAGGATGAGCCCTACCATTCATATATGATTGAATATTACACAGATATAGACAAATATCAAAAAGGAGACTGAAGAAAAATCACAAATCTTTATTTTCTTTAACACAAAATGACAAAATGCCACTTAACTTCAGAGAGGAGGTGAAGAATAAAACAAAAGAAAAGCTAACATGATAATAAATAGCTAAAAAAGAGATAAAACATAAATGACAGATTGTGAGAAAATGTGCTGGTTAATAAAATATATTACAACTCATTTTTTGGATGAACTCTTGTGTGTTGGACACCCTGTGGACACACACACTACAGAGTAAATGTATGAAGGTAACGTAGGATCATAAGGCTGGAGGATAAACAACCACAAGAGAGTGAGAGGTAAAGTCTGTACATACAGGAATCAAACACGATCGTGTCTGTTTTCTGCTTCACTGCACGTCTGCAACCTCCATCTCTGCTGCAGGCAGGAGAGGGCACACGAGGCGACGGGGTCTGGGGCTTTAAGGTAAAAAGAGGATCATGATGGATGTCTCCTGTGGTCACATACATGGTATTTCAATCAACAGCACCGGTGAGTGCAGGGTAACAGGACACACTTCTGTACATCAGAGCCGTCAGACGACAGGTCCGGTAAGTGTAGCAGGACTGGTCCCTAACTAAAGGTCACAACATGACCACGGTTCATGTTCAGTGGAGGAGTTGGGTTCACACAGTATGACCTCGACCCTACTGAGGGCTGTTGGTGATCACTTTGAGAATGTCACATGTGTTCTTTGAGATGACCTCTCTCAGCTTCCGTATGCGGCGAGGGCTGGAGGCACCCACGTAGCTCTCAGGGTGAAGGATCGCCATGCCATCGTTGACATTGCCCATGATGATGACCTGTCCCTCAGCGGCGGCACTCGTGATGTTAGGGCATGGGCAGTTCCAGTCCATGTTGAGGAAGGTGACCTGCAGAGGCTCCTTGCCAAAGAAGCGGAGCCCCATCTTCTCATCCTTCAGGATCTCCTCTACAGTCACGAGGGCGTGGCCTGAGTCCTTCTCCTCCGTGAGCTCCGACATGCGACCCAGGATGACAAAGTCACTGCGGCAGAAGCTTGTCACGATCTTGCCTCTGGGCTTGCAGGACTTGCAGTGGTGGTTTTTCGGGAAGGGGCACATTTCCTCGCAGGCTTCTTTTGATTCAAAGTTGTTGTCGTTGCCCTCACACCCTCCGTAGATGAAGGACTGACACTGCTGCAGGATGCTGCTGTAGGCCCAGCGTGGCTCATAGGCTTTACAGGGGCCCTGCAGGCTGGGGAGACCACAGGGGCCTGAGAGCTCAGGACCGCAGCACTGAATGCACTTCTCGTATGTGTTGAAGATCTTCCTGGGGTGATGGCTGTTGTTGCTGTGACAGTGGGTGAAGGAGAAGCAGTTGTTGGCCTTGGGTTCATAGAACCAGCTGACCCTCTCCAACTCACTCCCACAATCCTCTGGGTTGTCAGGGGGCTTCAGACACTCCTCAGGGAGGCAGCGACTCACGTTCTTAGTCTCGGGGGTTTTGGATGGCTCTGTGGGCAGCACAGTGAGCGGGTGGTTGGCCTGCATAGACCCAGAGGGATTCTGGGCCATACAGGTGTAGACACCTGAATCATGTGGCTGGGCGTTGTAGATGACCAGCTGGCCGATGTTAGTGACCACCATGTTCCCTCGCACATGATTGGGCCTCATGACCACCCTCTCTATCCCCTCTGGCAGCTGCTTCTCCCAGGTTATCTCAGGCCGGGGGCGACCTGTCACGTCACACAGGAAGCTGGCCGTGTCACCCGCATTCACTATCTGGTGCACGGGGCTGCTGACCTCCATGGGTGGCTGAGGAGGTGCAACAGTCGCCTGAAGGGGAGCAGTGGTAGGGCGGAGCGTGGTTGCCTGGGGCAATGAGGGGCTGGTGTTGGGCCAGGTGAGGTGGAAGCGGCAGGTGACTACATACAGGGTGATGCCTTTGGAGCATGCCTCCGCATCCATGTAGCATTTGTTGTAGTAGGTCATGCCGTCAGAGGCGCAGGTGAAGTGTGGCTCCCTCTCACAGCGGTCCCTGCACTTGCACACCGGCTGGCCGTCCCAAATGTCGCACTCAGACCCCTGCTGGGTGCACATGAAGCTGGCACAGGTGGCTTCTTTGGGCATTCCCACAGGCCCTTTCTGGCCGTCCACATACCGGGCTGCCACACAACTCCTATTGCCACACACATTTTGGCAACACTTCTCGAAGGACTCGCACTCCTGTAAGAGGAGAGAAATGACAGAGGCTGTGAGGAGACTTTACAAACTGTCAACAATACAACAAAAATACACAACACACAACATCTATGATCCAGAAGCGACAGGTTAAACAGTTCAGCGTCTTCAAACTGGACAGAACCTGGACCCTGAAGGAGCCTGGCGACCTTACCTGGTCAGTGTCACACTCTCGTGTACAGGTGCTCATGGCATCCACCCACAGGTTGGGGTTCATGTCATTGGGGCAGATCCCGGCGTGTGAGTAGGTGATTTGGGTCAAAACCCCGACCTGCAGCTCCATCCACACTGACACAGAGAGCAGGAACCAGATCCACCGTGGAAACAGCATCCACCACATCTCCAGAGCGGAACTGGGCTCAGCACGTGGAGAAGAAAAGAGACGAGGAGACCAGCAGGTGAAAACAAATCACACGTGTGAGTCTGAACCCGGGTTGTTGTCCTGCTTCTGTTTATACCGCTGCAGCCGTTACCGTGACCCGCCAACGGACCCACACCATGAGAGAGTTTCTCCTCAGATGCTGGATGAAGCTTTTAAAAGTCCGAGCTGAGCTCTGGGCTGGAGCTGGCGGGGCAGGACTCTTACCCCGTTAACCCTTTGAGAGCTGAGTGCGCGCGCTTTCATTGAATTATTAATTAAAACCGCGGCTCTGCAGCGTTTTACTTTATAGGTACATTATTTCAATAATTATATGGCAATATCTCAGTTAATATAGTTGCATTACATGTTATAGAAACTTAATAAAAACGCCAGTATTTACTGTCATAATCGTTAAATAATAACATTTAGAGGTTTTTTTTATTGTTAAAAATGTTTTGGTTTTTTTTCCCCATCATTTCAACGAGTTTGTTGAATAATTTAAATAAACTCTTCAGATGATTTTCAGTTCAGGTGCCTTTACCTGCTTTGGGTTTAAATTGGACCTCATCATAAATACTTGCATATATTTCGATTCGTGTCTGATTTATCACTTGAAAAATTATGACATGTTTAATTATTATTATCCATTTTTTCCTTAATATAATGATAATGTTAAATTAGATCCAATTTATGAAACAATCTGATTGATTTATCTTGATTGATAGTTATACAAAAAAAGTTGAAAAAGTTCCACTTAGTGTTTTGAATTGCGACCAACAACAATATAGTAAGGCAGAGTAGAGTAAAATAATTTGAGGTTTGATTTATAAAATCTGTTAAAAATAAATAAATAAATAAAAATAAATCTCATTATCTTTAAATGGTTTAGTGCAAACATAAAAATAATCATATTAAATTTGACATCAAATCTGCAGCTGATTTGTATGGAATAAATAAGATGATTGTTTCTGCTGTAAACAGCCTCATTGATACTAATCATTGTAAAATTTGATGTTTTTTAGTTTTTTAAATGCTAGTAAAGAGTTTTTCCTGTGTCTCTTGTAACCTGTGATGTGTTCAGCCCTGGATTTAACCTCCACTGTACACATGCGCCACAAAGTCTGCCGTTGTAGAGAGGATTAGTTTAAGTGTTTTGTGTGAATTTATGGAAACTTACAGACTCATTCTCGAGACACACAAACTCAGGATGCTGCAGGTATAAAGAGTAGGACATTATTATAAGGAGAAAACCTTAATTGCCACATTATAGCAGGTCATCAGTCAACACTGAGGTTTGTGTAAGAGTTGGCCTCCACACCTACGACTTAAAATAGCAAACACCGCTCCAGCTTTGAACACAGCCCTGTCAGACCTGAGTCGTGGGCCAGCAGAGGTGAGATGAGGACAATACAACTAAAAAAAAAAACACACTTTGAAGCTCAGGTGATGTGCTCCACAGTCAGTGTGTGTGTGCTGGCAGAGCATTTAATGAATGAAGGTGTTATTATAATTTCTCTGTGTAAACTACTTCGAATGGTTTCCTCCACAGTTCAGCTGAGGACAGAGGAGCTATTAGACCGCCTTCCACTGCAATAACACTGGACTCAAGCTGTGTCAGACTATTTGTGCGGTAGATTGTTTGTTCTTGATGCAGACATAGTGATTTGTGTGTGTGTGTGTGTGTGTGTGTGCATGACATGCAAAGAAATAAAGCCTGTTTATCTCAAGCTTTCTGAGCTTCCAGAGCTGCGGGTCTCAATCCTGTAAGAAGGATTATGTTTGCTCCATTTTACTGCCAATGACAAACAACTGCACATATTCTGCATGTATGATTAACTACATCAGCCTATTTTAACAGACATGACATAGTTCACTTCCTATAAAAGTCTCTGTTGACATGCACAAACTCATTCATTAGATTCATCCTCATAGCTGAAGTAAATGATTTTCTGTGTCGGAAAAAAACAAATATCTCATCACTTCCCACCAAGTCAGCTCACCTCATACAACCCTCACACATCTGAACCTGTCATTTACAAATGAGAGATTTGATATGAAAGCTGAATTAATAAACTCCAGTCAAATCCAGTGAGGATAGAAACATCTTCAGGCTACAAATACACAGGAAATCATTGACTTTAATCAAATTGCAGGAACCCAGAAGAGCACAGTCATCCAACGGCACGTCATCAGGAGAAAGGTTATTTGAGGATTCCTGCTTCAATAAAAGTAACAGTAGGTACATTTGATCAGATATAAGGTAACTGTAGGTACAGAGGACTTTCTGCAAACTGCTCCAAAAACTCATCATAATGGGTTTACTGACTGTAACCACGTAAAATTCAATCAAATCCAAGAGACGTGGACATGCACAAAGAAAATAATCAAATAAAATAAATAACAATCACAAAAATGTTTTGATGCAATAAACTAAAGCATGACTCAATGAAAACACCAAAGGTTAAAGGAACACTTTGTTACATATAAAGACAATTCTCTTTCTTTAGCTAAGAGCTAAATGAAAAGATGGATGACATTCATGTCTGTCCGTCAAATACAAAGCTTGAGCCAGCAGCTTCACGTAGCTTAGCATAGAGATGAGATACAGGGAAATAGCTAAACTGATTCAGTGCTGATGCAGTAAAATCACCATACCAGACATTTAAAGCTAAGTAAGCCGCTTCCATGAAGTGGTCCAACCTCTAAAACAAACTGACCTTTAAAGGAGCTGGTAGGTGGATCTTCTCCGTCCTGTACGGAGCTAACCTGTTGCTAGCTTTAGCCTTACATTTCCTTAACAGCTGACAGTAGTAACATTCTTCTCACATAGTGCTTCAACAAATGTATTATCTGAAATATCAAACTCAATCCATAGTCGTCGTCCGACCTGAACAACCAGGTTGTTCTTTTAAACTCTCTATGCAGGAGAATCCCCTGAAATATCGCCCTATGGTGGCAGGAGTGAGTCAGTCCCCATAGATTCCAGTTAAAAATGGCCAACTTTACAGCAGAAATAAACACATTAACAGTCTGGTACAGAAAATAGTGATTAATAGTGTAGTGTAATAGTGTAATAGTGATATGAATAGCAAGGTGGGATTTAACAATCTAATACTTTAAACAAAGACCTTCACAGGTGCTGGTTGGTAGATTTTGTTAGAGCTAGAGTCTTTATGCTAAGCTAAGATACCCAGCTGCTGATTCTAACCAGTTTTTTAATGTACCGACATGAGAAAGATATTGAGCTTCACTTTGAAGACCAGTCAGGTTGTTATTCACAGACATAACATTGAGCAACACTTAGACAAATCATGACTAGAAAAACAAGGAGCTTCTTGCTTTGTCACCACTTTGCTGAATACTTGAGGTTCCAGCGCCTGAAGCTCAAACTGATGGGGTGTGTCAGCAGACAGCCAGAGCCAAACCTCTGCCACTTCATGAAGCTTTGCCCATGGGCAGGGACATTACTAAACAAGCTGGCAGCCGAGCAGTCATTTATACTGGGCTATCAGCATCTGTCAGACACAGAGACACAGTGTGTGTACGGTACACCACAGAGAAATGCAAACCACAGTGGGCCCATGAAGTTTATCTGTGTGTGGGGCAAGAGGCGACTTGCTGTGAGGGATCTGTGGTAAACTTGCCTCCTTGGCACCGTTCAGTTGATTAAACATCAAAAAGATCAACTAAATCCTCTGACAGGACACAAACGAAGTACACAACAAAATCCTGAATCCTTGTCAAGATGTTGATTGGGTCCATAATTACCACACATTTATTTATTTGACATATGAATAATATGATTGTCCTCATTTAGTCTAAGGAGAAAGTGCAGAGTCACACTGTGGTAACATCCACTGACTCTGTTTAGGGCGACTTCACTTCAGTGTGGATGAGACCTGGTGTCAGTCAAAGTGAGAAATATCTCCATTACCGATGAACAAATTTAATATCAGTGGAGTCGGAGGCAGGTTTATAGTGAACAGTTCTGAGACAGCGTTACGGCGAATCCTTGACTGACTGTGAGTGAACTCTAGTGGACAGTTGGAAGAATTACACTCTTATGTAAAGATCATTTTTCTTGGTCTGATGATTTCTTTTGTAAAATACATTATAAATACACATTCACTTGCAGATTTATTAGGAACAGGTTTTTCTAGCTGTCATCACGTGTTGTGAAAGTGATGGGGGACAAAATCCGCAGAGGTTTAGCTGAAGACAGTGTGAGTGGATATCTTCAGAAGCTGTGAAGTATCTCACTGCTAACACGCTCCCAAAGCGTCCATTTACATTTTCATCCAACTTAACATCTACAGAAAGAGCTGAACTGCAGAGAGCTGGAGCAGAGAAAAATGGATGTCGGTTATATTTCTCATGTTCAGTTTTTGTTTTTGCTTTTCTAATCATTTAACCGCATTTGTTAGTGTAGACCACACACAACCCACCATGACGTCACCCACTGGTTGCGACCTGCTGTTTTGAAGCCTCCAGTTTGTAATTTATCTCTCAACATCTTGATTTTTTGAAACCAGAATAAACCGTATTTGGAGGAGAAGGTGGAGCTGAGGAGGAGTGAGGGCTGGATTTGACCCGCTCTCTGCTTTCTCCAGCAGGTTGCTGTTGCTGGTACAGTCTGTCAATCACATGGTAGCCACATGCTAATATATACCCTGCTTTATAGTCTATTTTTCTCTAAATGGGGCCATCATTTAAAATATGAACATCATGTTGTATTGAAGACTTGAAACTAGAGACCGAGACCATAAACTCATTAGGAAAACATTTACTAAGGTAATAATTATATGAGAAGTAGGGCCATTTTCACATAGACTCCAAAATCTTACTTCATTTTCTAACAAGTGGAGTCGCCCCCTGATGGTCATTAGATAGAAACCAGGTTTGAGGCTCTTCGGCATTGCCTTCACTTTACAGACCCAGAGTCTACGTCCACTTTTATAGACAGTCTTTGGTCAAATTTCAAGACTCTGGATCCGGCAACTACACCAACAGCCGATGCACCTTTACTGAACACATCTATAATTTGATGACAGCAGACAAACAGTGTTCTTCTTTTTTTTTTTAATAAAGGCATTATCATATTTATATTTTGGTGGTACAGAATTCAAGTTTTTATAAATTTGGTTCACAGAGGAATCACATATTTAACTGAGCAAACTTCCCTAGATGATAAAATCTTTAAAAAGTGGCTTAAATAAAGGTACAGTACAAAAATAAGTGGGTTTATCACAAAAGTGTGTGTGTGTGTGTTTGTCTGAGGAAAGTACAGTGGCACAGCATGTTTCTTGTAGAAAAAATAAAATAAAAAAAGCTCCTCCTTTTTTGTTGTTTGTTTTGCAGCAGATAGCTGAATAGAAAATGATACATTCACTGGCTTCTTCGTCCCAGAAGGCACTTAACAGCAGACTTGGAGCAACCAGCACTTGCACATATGGCTTGTTTTTGTCTGGACTTTTTACCCTGCCACAATACAGTCAGAGGGGTATGTACATGTCCTGATGTAGGTTCAGACAAACACTACAACTGCTAACTGATCTAAGCTTGAAAAGGAGTCCCGGTTTTAGTTCAGAACCAGCAGGAAGTGCCCTGAAAACATACCAAATGCACACAGAGGTTAGTCTTCAGTTCCATTGCCAGGTCTGAAATTTAGAGTCAGGCTGAGCTCATCCTCACCCTCGTTTGTAGTGTTGGGACAAGAAGGCGGCTCTACTGTGCCAGTCCTGCATCTTTAGCCATGCTGTAGAAGATTCCTCTCTGTGATATGAGGTTTGTTGGTGTATCGAATTCTGCCACCTCTCCCTTGTCCAGCACCAGGATCCTGCAGGACAGAGGACTCGATGAGTCAGTCAAAGTCTGGGCAGTTTTCACAACATGTAGACAAAGAGAAGGTCACTGTGTCACACATCACGGCAGTGTTTGATTTGTACAAAGCTGAGGAGGATCTACCAGCATGATTATTTTAATATTCACCTTTTTACTGAAAATACAAAATATTAATAAATATAAAAACACTGTGATCAGTAACTGGTTTTATCTGTTACAGTGATGAATTTACAGAGACGTTTGACTGAACTGACCGAGTCTCACGTGGTGAGAGAGGAGAACCAGCTGTTTGCATTAGATTGAAAAGTAGAGCAATTACAATGAATCTGTGTCTGTGCTGTAGCTTCTCTATTAAAGGCTTTTTTGTCCCCATTTTGTTTGTAGAGAGTGAAAACATGAATGAAAACGCTACATGATGTGATCCACAATATTACACACACTTTTCTACTGATGTGATGGTAACACACCAGAAGAAGAAGAAGACTGCAAACGTAAATATGGACACGAAGGATGAAGGTTTGAAAATGTTAAAGGAAGCGCATTAATTACGTTGGTTTTTAGTGAAGATATGTTTTAATTAAAAATTTATTCTTAATCTACCGTTTTTACTTTGACTCAAGTTTCAACTATTGGTTTGTGAGCTGCTGTTTTGAGGCCTCCAGTTTGTAATCTATCAGTTGCCATAAACCAGCAGAAATCATATTGGGAGGAGGTGGAGCTGAGGAGGAGTGAGTGGTGGATCTGACCTGCTCTGTGCTCTATCCTGACTGTGTGGTACAGTCTGTCAATCACACAGTAACCCATAGACCATTTTCTCATAGACTTCAATACAATCTGACTTCTTTTTCCAACCAGTGGAGTCGCCCCCTGATGGTCATTAGAGAGAATGAAGGTTTAAGGCTCTTCAGCACTGGCTTCACTTTTCAGACCCCGAGTCAACGTCCACTTTAAACAGTCTGTGGTTTGACTGTGATGTCAATAATATTTAATAGTTATAATAATTAGTAATAGTTAGCTCCTCCTCATAGACTAATTTCCTCATAGCTCAGCACTTATTCACAAAATGATGTTTATAGTTTTAATAGTTCACTCAACAGTGTAATTAGTGTTGATTTTTCCTTAAAAGCCAGTGTACACATAACACATAATCAAACCTTGTGTAATCCATGACTGTGTTGAGTCTGTGTGCGATGGTGAAGACAGTGCAGTCTTCAAACTGAGTCCTGATGGTGGACTGGATGAGATCGTCTGTCTCCAGGTCGATAGCAGCTGTAGCTTCATCCAGGACGAGGATCCTCGTCTTCCTCAGCAGAGCTCGAGCCAAACATACCAGCTGCCTCTGGCCCACACTGGAGACACAGCAGCACACAACACGTCAGCACTGCAGACAACCTTTACTGAGGTTTGTCTAGTAACTAAAACCGTCTCCTCCTCTGGACCGACCTGAGATTCTCTCCTCCCTCTGCACACTCCAGATCCAGTTTTGCTGGCTGGTTGCTGACAAACTTGTGGAGGTGAGAATGTTCCAGGGCTTTCCACACTTCTTCATCACTGCACTGGTCAAAGGGGTCCAGGTTCATCCTCAGTGTCCCCGAGAACAGCACCGGCTCCTGTGACAGAGAACAACTGTGGGGTTAGACAGGAAGTCATGTACACACCTGACCTGAGATGAACCCACGTCCACATTTGACTCACTTTATTGGACCAACTGTCCAAACCTCAGGACATTCACTTCACAGTTATAATTATACATTTATGTGGATCACAAAAACAAATGATATTTCAATTATTCATAAGTTTGCCTTTATTTCATTTTAGGTCTTTTCACACAGGACAAAGCTGCTATAGATTCCTACTGCAGACTAAGACCAACTTATTGTAAAAGGTTTCTGGTGTCGCAGTGTAACAACTATCACTGCCTGCTCATGGTGTGTGGTGCACCATGTGATATCATCACCATGGTGGCTCAGAGTTTGTCCCTCCTGTTCCTGCTCTGTTCATGTCTGGGAGCAGGTGTGTTACCTGATGTTTAATCCTGATCTAACAGGACAGGCCCATGGTGCAGTGTATGCCTTTCATCTTTAAATCAGTACATAGGCAAGCTGTTGTATCCATGTAATGGTGAAAATGTGTGATAATAATGATCTGCTTGGCGAATTAACCAGTACAATTCTCGGTTTGCTGCACTCTTTCCTGCGTGTCACCCCCTTATCTCTGTCCCATTTCCTGGCTCTCTTCACTGCCTTATCAATTAATAAAGGAATAAAATGGCAAAAACACCTGCTTATCATCTTGTTATAGCAATCAGTTTGATCTGGACAGATGTTTCCACTGTTACCTGGAACATATTTAGTTTTGTCTTGTTTGTTATGTTTGCAAGAGTTATATTGTTACCACTCACATGTCCATGTCCTAAATATGAAACAGACAGCAGCTGGTTATATTAGCTTAGCATAAAGACTGAAACTGTCTAACAATAGTTTCAACATGAAACATGAGTGAAAACACGACTTGTAGTTTAGATATTTTTGTGTCGCTTGAAAAAAACAAAATGTTCAGAGGTAGTGTTGGGTGAGTTTTGTTACCTTTGCACAGAGCAAAGCAACTGTTTACCCCTTTTGGACAGGCTAAGCTAAGCTAAGCTGCTAAGCTTCATATTTAGTAGTAACCCTCAGGAAGAAAGTGAATAAGAGGCCAGGTTTAAGCTGATACAAACATTTACTTTAGATCTTTGACTGAAAATGGATCATTTGATTCTCAGAGACACAGATGAACCACTGCCCAAACACAACTTCAGTGAACAAGATGATCAGCTGTACTGTATTCAGAGCCCAACAATCTTACAGTTACTAAACCAAGGTCATCACAATCTTGTGAGGGATGTATGTGTGAGAGTGTGTCTGGTGTTACCTGTGGAATGATGGTGAGTTTGGACCTCAGGTCATGCAGACCTATCTCAGCTATCTTCACCTTATCGATGGTGATCTCCCCTGCTGCAGCCTCCAGCAGCCTGAAGAGGCAGAGCGTCATGGAGGACTTTCCTGCTCCAGTACGACCCACAATACCAATCTGTACAGAAACACACAGAGCCTTGATTACTGAAACCGTTTTGTTGACCCATGATCCTTACTCATTGCCTCACCACACCATCCCAACCTTCTCTCCTCCCTTCACAGTCAGTGTCAGGTTCTTCAGGACGAGGTCCAGTCCCTCGCGGTACCGAACACTGTAGTCTTGGAACTGCACGTTCCCCTCAATAGGCCATTCAGGAGGGGGCTTCTTGTCCTCCACCTCCCAGGGGGCCTATGAAGACAAACACAGCATCTCTGACTAGGAAAACTTTCTGAACAAGTCATTAGCCTACTTGGCTTTTCACACAACTGATTTGTTTCTCACTAAAAACCTGAGTTGGTCATCTGTTTGAGCACAGTCACTCAGAGCTGCCAAGTTTTTATTTTTCCTCTGGGACAAACTGGAAACTCCAAACAAAGGTTTTCACTAACAACTATACCAGCTATAGGTGGGCACTTACTGATAGCAGCCGAGAGAGTACACTGTGTACAGTATAAACGTTTATCTTATGTAACACATGGGCCCATCTTGGCATTAGGTAATCCAATATTTCTGGATCTAGTTATAATTTATTGCTGTGTTTTTTACAAACATGACTTGGCAGCAGGACCGTTTTTTAGAATGTAAGTGAATTCCTACTTTTAACAGCAGCACAAAGCCAACACTGGTTTACCTCTGAAAGAAAACACATGCACAGTCCAACTGAAGCTCCTTTGGAGTATTAGAAAGAGACAGGACATACCTCTGTCTTAGTCTCTGAGTACTCCTTCACTCTCTCCACTGCTACTATGTTACTTTCCAGTTCTGAAGTCATTCGCACCATCCAGTTCAGAGACATGGTCACCTACAAAAACAACAGTGTTACGTAAATGGATATTGGTACAACACAGGATACTAATACTGTTGGTGAGGGGTGGGTCTGAACAGTTAGCTAAAAGTAAACACCTGAAACAGCTAAAAGTAATGGATAAATGAATGTTAGATAAAAGTAATGAATAAACAGTTGAAATAGTTAGGTAAAAGTAGAAAGTTACCTAAAAAGTAATGGATATATGGTTGGCTTAAAAATAATGGATAAACAGTTAACACATCTAAAATATTTTTTGGCCACATGGAGGCAGCAGAACAAGCTGCAAACACGTTTTAAATTTACTCATTTCTGGTCACATACATATAACTAACTGATCTAACTTAGCTAATGCAGTTAAATGCTACATGCAGATTACAGCAGTTTGTTTGTAACATACCTGCAGAGCATAGGACACAGACAGACCCACAAGGCCGGGGTTCAGATTCTCCTTTCCAGTCACAGCAAACAGAGCAGCAAACAACACTATGCAGTTCCCGATGAACTCGATACGCACTCCGAGCCACCTGTATGACAGAGTTACAGCAGGGTTACAGGAAATTAGACGTCTGAACAATACCAGATCTTGGGACTTGGAGTTTCTGACATAAATA
>CM076649.1:252596-277840 GCA_038496675.1 Rachycentron canadum | reverse complement strand
GTGTGTGTGTGTGTGTGTGTGTGTGTGTGTGTGTGTGTGTGTGTGTGAGAGAGATAATCCTCTCCTCTTACCTCTGCTTCTTGTTAATGTAACATCCTCCACTTCAGTCTTCAGTCTAAAAACTGAGGTAATCACATTTATTTGTCTGTAATTCATAGACTCCTTCTGTGAACTGTTACTTTAAACACTGTTCACATTATCTGATTGAAACAACTTCAGTTAAAAATTTTAAACAATAATTTTAACTGAAGGACTCAACATCTATTTCAATGCAGAAATCACTTTGTCATATGATGTTTTCATCAATAGATAAACATCATGTTTTCGTGGTTGCACAGTGAAAATCTCTCTATATGAATGTTTGTGTCTTTGGAAATTTTGGATTTCCAGAGAAATTTAAAGACAAATTGAGCAGGTTCAACAGAGATTAATACTAATCATGATTAAAATCAGACATTAATGTTGAGTTTCTGATGGTGATGATGCCTTTTGACCCTGAAAATAAACCAATCTGGTTTTTATTCTAGTCTGGAAAAAATGTGAATTTTTGTATCCAGATAAGAATCAGATCCGAACAGAATCTGATTTGTAATAGAAGCTGAAGTGATTGACAAAAAGACTGATGTGCAACTATTTTGACAAATGATCCCAAAGCCCAAATAGTCACTGACTTTAATGTGATGATCTCACTGCCTTGTTTTGGACAAAGCAAAACTTGTGAATGCGTCACCTCAAATTTAATTTTATTAATATTTTTAAAGCAGCGAATCAAGAAAATAATCAGCTGATTCATCAATAATTAAAGCAATCATTAGTTGCAGAAATGTGGGAGATGAACAAGTCTTCCTCTTCTTCCTCCTCCTCCTCCAGCAGCTCATGGATGTGTGGTCTCAGTGTGTGAGTATAAAGTGGTGCGATGCTGAAAGCGTTGTCTGTCCCACGCAAACCGAAGGTCAAACAAGGATAATTTATTGAGCTTTGAGAAACTGAAGCTGTAACAGAAAAGTCAAGTTTTGTCACGATTGTTGTGCTCAGAGGGAGAAATGACAGCCGGAGCTGTGAACTGAAGTCGGCAGCCTGGCAGTGTTTGCAACATTTTCTGGCCGTTGAACTAAACAACATGTTATATTTGGCCGTTTGTCTTGCAGATGGAATTTTGTAGCGATGGATTCGATAAACACAGGAGGCAGAAACGTCTTTGACAGAACAGCATCGAGCTAGAAACCAGCTGCTGGTCTGAGAGGCTCAGATGTTTGACTGTTGACCAGCAGCCTTCACACACAGGTGGATAAGACGTATTATAAAGGTCGGTTATAAAGGAGGTTAGCGTGACCTCATCATTAGGTTCTGTTGCTAGGCGACATCTAGTGGTCGTAGCCATGACGACAGGAGCGAAGGGAAAAGTGCGGTGAGAGAGCGACAAAGTCCTCATCAGGAGGAGGTCGGGGTGGATGGAATATAACACAGGAGAGTGGTGTTCGATTCCCATGTGGAAGTAGCAGTTTATGTTATTTCTATTATCCATGACTGTTCATTGTTGTTGCTGTAACCATGACAACAATTATCATCTAATTTTAAGACAGACTGCGAGACAGACAGACTTTCTGCTCACATGCAGAGAGTAATAGATGAGGGAGTCATTTACAGCATCGATTGTGTGTTGACTGTATGGACAACAGAGAGGCTGCTATTGGCTCAGGTCATCACCTTATAAACACACTGAACGCCTCCTCAATACAGTCACACTGTGTCACGGATGGATGGAGAGATGGATTAATAATGAGCATAGACACAGGCTGAGAGACTTCGACTTATTGCTTGACCACCGTTTACTGTGAAGTCGTCAGATCTGTGTTGATTTATTCACTGTTTGTTGATTGTTTCATTAATCAGTTGGTTCTGCAGATGCCAATTTTTTTCTAAAGTCTAGTTTACATGGCTGACTGACGCTACCAGAGACTCAAACTCTCAAAGCAAATGACTTCAATAAACTCTCCTCAAAGCTGGTTTTGTCTTCAGGGCAGTGCTGCAATGGAAGCTGTAAGTAGGAACCAGGATCACTTTATAAAAGTAACTAACTATAACTTCCTAACTCAAAGCACTGAATTTAGTTTTAATGTTAATTTTTCTTTGGATAAATTAAGTAAAAATCTCACTGGCTTCCACTAGAGGCTGGTAGACAGCGTTTAACGGCACAAATAAAAACATACATATTAAATTCTTTAATCAAAGAATTCAAACTCACTAACACTTAATTGATTAGGCTGTGATTGAAAACTGCAGATTGACAGTATAATAGAGAATCTGTGTGTAGGTCAGTGTCTGTGGAGTCTGAAAGATGAATTTACAAGACATGCAGCACAAAAATGTTAACATGTTATATTTTATTAGTTATCTTCCCCCGTGTAACTCTGTAATGATTTGACTTGACAATAATGTTTGATGGTAATTAGATCTATAATCGGAGCTGTGGTGCTGACTGTTATTCTTCTGCATCTGTCATGCATCCTGAAGGTGGGACCAGTAGAGAGGTCAATGCATCATTAAAATAAAGTATTATTTATTATCAAGAGGGACTTGTGGTTTCAGTAAAGAAAGTCTGGAGCACATAATATCCATAGAAAACTTTGTTGCACTCCAGTTAGTTCCCGTTGTAATGTCTTCTCTTCACCAACACATCTTTATACTTCCTCTTTCTTTCTAAATTGACTCTTGTTTGGTTTATGTTTCACATTCATGCATCTTGTTTCATGCACTACCTGAGAAAAAGTATTTTTAGGCCTCAGACCTGTTTTCCCGGCCAAGGTGCTGGCAGACGGAGCAGTGAGGCTTTTAAGCAGGTGTAAATCAGGTTTGTATAACGTTTAACGCCCAGCAGGCCCCATAATAATCACAACTACAGTCTGACTGTTGAAGAGAGGATAATGATTTGTTGCAGAGGCTTGTTTAAAACATTTCAAATCAACTGGAGTTATTTCTTTTTGTCTGAGCTGCAAAATGCAAGACTTGTCGTCATTTGCAAAGGTTAATTTTTTGGAAAACTGCAGAACCAACTTAAAGAGAAACATGATCACACTATTATGTGACAAATCAATAAAAAATATACAGATTTTGACTTTGCTTTACCATCAATATTCTGATAGTACCTTCAGTTTTAGTTCATCACTTATTATAAATCATTAAAAATGAGTCATGAACAATTCCTTAAATTACATATATATAATTTCCATTTGATGGATTTTATTTTAAATGATTTTTAATGTAAAGGTTTTCCCCCCTTTGTTCTTTACCTCAGTCTGTCCAGTTTCTCTGTGGTGTGTATGTGAATATAAACAGAAAAAATAACCACTTATTTAACAAGTAGCAGTTTTTCATGTGTTGTCTCTGAGCAGATTTTGTTGCCATTAAAAAAATAGGATTAAATAGGATTCAACATAGATCAGTGTAAAAAAAAATTCACATGCAAAACATATGATAGTCAGCTATAAATCAATATTAATAAGTAAAATGCAGTCGAGTCTTAGGATCAAGTCAGCTGGTCAACAGTTTTGATAGAAGGGACTACTTAACGCTGCGCACATGGCCTGTAGCTGTGATGCAATGATTCAGTATGGCGCGGATGGATACAGGTGTGAAGCGTCGGTTGGACGCAGTCTTCTCGGTCAAGTTTGTGGCGGATATTTAATCCTTTAAACTTGATTTGTTTTATCTCTCGTCCGAAATAAGTTATAATACTCGACGTAATTATCTGTTAATTATATATCGTCGTGTCCATACTCCTCCATTTTAGGACATTACTGGTTAAAAGTCTGCTCCAGTTTCACCACAAGATGGCGGCGCCTCCCTGAGTAAAACAGGTTAGCTAGCTACTTATCCCCCGGTTTTTATCAGCTAATAATCTTCAAAAGAGCCCATTTGTATTTTAATTATAATAATTCCCAGTTTAACCGTTGGCTGATGATAATAAGACTGACTTAATGCTGTCAGTTAAACAGTTTGAGTGGCGGTTGGTGGCGGGTCCTCTCCGCCGCGGCTCTGACTGTTAGCATTAAGGCTAGCCCCAGAGTCTGTCGACAGGTGGACACACCTGGATAAAACCCAGCAGACAAGCCGCCCGCTGTGGTCAGGACGGAGGTAGGCATAGCCAGTTCATGTGATGTTGAGGTTTACAGCCAGGCCGACGGTATTTTTAATGGGTTTCAGACGCTTTTACAGTTTGACGTTGGTTCAAAATGGTTAAAAGTCGGTTAACGAGCCGCAGCCAATGAAAAAATATTACAAGTGAACATCATTACCTGTGTGAAGTAATTACATTAATGTTGTATCTTGCTCTCTTCTCAAAAAGATCTTTATTACGTTTATGTTGCTCACTCTAAATTATTTGAAAACTCCCCATACAAACCTATTATAAACTACCTGTAAGTGTTTTGATAAATACTGTACATGATTTTTATTTATGATAGATAGGAATAAACATTTAAGGGTGGTATAGTTGCACCATTTGGACATGGAAAAAAAATTAAAATGGAGAAACTGGGAAATACTTAAAACTGTGCAAAGCACTGAAAGTGAAATAAGGATGCTTTCAATGATTATGATGATAATCATAATCTATCTAGCTATCTAGCTATGTATCTATATATTTAACTTATTGATTCAATTCACTTTAAGTGCAGTAAATAGTTAAAACCTTAACCTAAATCTGATTAGTTTGTGTTTAAACCAGCTCAGTATTCCTTGATATACACTTCCTCTGTCCTGGTGTCTTCATGTTTTGTGATCCCAGACTGACTCCATGATGTTGAGACCAGGGCTCTGTGAGGACCAGACCAGGTGTTGCAGGACTCATGGTTCTTCTTCATTTAAACCCTTAAAATGTCTTCAGAGATGAGACCTCGTGGGGTTTTTTGTTTTTCAGTGGGGAGGTTTCCTTTTTTTTCTTTTTTTTTTTTAACTAACTTGTAACAAGTACTGTTTATTAAGCAATGCCATTTCAAATTATTATGTGACCTTAAGTGAAAATGCAAAACATTTGCTGGTTCCAGCTTCTCAGATGTGATGGTAAATTAAAGGTTTGGACATTTGGTTTGCTGAACAAAACGAGTTCACTATGTGCACTGGTACATGAGGCTTTGACAATTTCTAAAATATGGTTAAGGTCAAAATAAATAATACTAATAATTATGATTCTTAGGCAAATATAATTGAAAATTGTATGACTTATATGCCCAATACCCTACCCCTGCCTTTACACGCTACAGATATGCAGGACATAGCGATGATTACGGCCAGGACCTTGATCTGTGTATATAAATTTAATGCTGTATATTTGTGTGTTTCAGATCTATGATGCTGAGGGGACGTTACAGCACTTTATTGATGGTAACGATCCCAGTAAATCCAGCTGGATGAGGTACATCCGCTGTGCCAGGCACTGTGGGGAGCAGAACATGATGGTTGTACAGTACAGGTAAGAACAAGTCCATGTCTCTGAGTGACATTTGGTGCAACTTTATTGTCCAGTGTTTCTCTATTGTACCAGTGCAACAAAATACATGTACACTTTCATAGGGCGTATTACAGTATGGCCAAACAGCATCGATCATCGATATATACATTAAATACCATTAATGAGGGAGGAAAGACTTTCAAATAGTTTGTTAGACCTCAAAAATACACAAGTTGTTATGGAGAGTACCATGAATGAAAAGATTGTTTACAAGAATACTCCATATACAAGGGGTGTATGCAGTTCAGGATTGTTTCCAGCATGGATTTCATGGTTTGTTATGGTTCACAAATATTATTTTTGAATCAGTATTGGCTTATTAGGTTCATGTAAATGTCTTCTGTGTGGCTAGACTGTAAGTCAGCAGTGCTCGTCAAGTGCGTCACGCTGCTCTTTCACATTTCCCAGTACCATAGTTAATTTGCATGAACAGGAACAAGACAATACATTTCCTGATGGATCAGGTAAGAAAAACTTCAGATAGCTGTAACCATATGTAACATAAAAATAAAATCACACTTGTCAAATATAGTGTTAAATTTCTGTAATAATGCACACAACTAAACCAGAGTAAAAACAAAAATAATGACTAAATATTTCATGAATCAAATCTTTATATCGTAATGAATAATAATGATAATAGTAGTAATTATTATTAATATAAAAAGTAGGTTTTACTGACATGCTGTTAGCTTGCAGTTAATATTTTCTGCATATTTATATGTTATAAGAAAAACAAGAAAATGTTAATTTTACATGCAATGACTCATCTGAGAACATTTAAGTTTCATGTCTTGTCCTAGGACAGCTGACATAATATAACTACTGTATCTTAAAAACTGACGATCTACACACATCTTATTAAGGTAAAATATACATGTTTATTACCTCTGATTATTACCTCTGATTATTTGATGACATTGGTATCACAAACATTTTAATGTTTTATTTGGTAAATAAAATTAAAATGTGCTATAATATTGCTCTAATACAATTTGTAATGTAAACTGGTATATGTCAGTTTTAAGGTCCAGCTTGTATAAAAATGTAAAAATACTTAAATGACAGAACAGACTTTGCAGCTAATGAAACCTTTACTAAGCTGCAGTCTATTTACATACATGTAACACTATATTTGACAGTTCGTCCTCATAAACCCTGGCACTTTAATATGTCTCAGCAGGAAAGGTAATGATTTCCAGAATTACTACAAACCAGAAAAGAACAGAAAGATAAATAGAGCTGATAAAACAATGAGTGTGAGTGTTGTAGTTTTGTGCTCAGTAATGTTAAAACACACAAATGCACATAATCATTTGGCCAACATCGTTCTTCACTGTAACCGAATTTTTTTTTATTTTTTTTTTTCCCTTTAAACTTTGTTTTCTGCAGTTCAATACTGCAGTTGTGACATTTCCTAAGGAAAAACATCTCATGAAATGACACATCTCCGTTCTGTGGCTTTTGTTACATGTACTTGTATCCAGCTGTTTATCTCCTCCTCATGTTTAATCTTTAGGTCATTGATTTCTTTGTCCAGATTATCTTTGTTTCGTGGCAAAGACCTCAGGTCAAACATTTCTTGCTCTTGTTTTTCATTTAATCGTTCAAGGGCTTTCCGGTATGGTTTGCGTGTGATTAGTTTCTCTATTATCAAGTCATTGTTTTTTTGTGTCTGCAACTTCAGGACCTTTATTTCGTTGACATACTTTTCTGACAGAGCTAAAAAGGCCTCTGTATATTTTTGTCCAAATTCATTCATTTCTTCAGCTTGCTTTCTTGCCGCCTCCTCATGTGTTTTCTTGATTACTGACAGATTTTTAATATAGGTTTCATGTAGTTCTTTCAGCTCTGTTTCATGTTGTTCTTTCTGGATTATGTCTTCTTTTCTTGTGTTCTCACATTTTTCTATTGCCTCCTCATATTGTTGAATGAGTTTTTTAAGTTGTGCTTGTGCCTCCTGTTGTAACTTTTGATCTTCTTGATGCCAATTCTCACACCATTTCTTTCGTTCTTCTTCCCAAGCCTCTTGTTTTTGTCTCACCTCCTCTCTGGGCCACATTGTCGTTCCTTCAGCAAATGCCCCATTTTCAGGTTCAGAGTGTGTTTTTTCAGCTTCAAGACTTTGTTGCCACTGGATTCGTTGACTTTCATCCAGCTGCTTTATCCTCATTTCCTCTGCTTCTCTCTCTTCTTCGTCTCTCTTCATCTTTTCCTGTTGCCTCTGAAGTTTTTCTTCAAATTCTTTGACTAGATTTGCTGTCTCTTGTCGTTTATGTTCAGTTTTGTTTTTTAGTTCTGACAATTCTTCCTTCTTTGCTTGCATTTGTTCATTGTAAATTATTTTAAGGTTCTTTCTCTCTCTCTGTATATCTTTATTTTCATTCAGTATCCTGTCCATTTCCTTTTGTATGGCTTTTTCTGCCTCTTGGAACATCTCACAAGTGTAGTAGCCACCACCGTTTTTCTTGACCATTGAGTCTGCTTTGCTCAGCAGCTCTCTGACTTGATCGTGACTCTGATCATTGTTGTTGAAAACCTGGTACCGTCCTCCACATTCAGTGATTAGATTTTTCACAAACTCTTTACCATCGTCTTCAATGTAACTTTCAATTGTTTGATTTTTAAGATCATCTCCTCTGGTGAATAGAAGAATAATGTAGTCTTGTGACTTTTTGCCAAAAAAAGTCTTAATCAATTCTATAGCGTCTTCCTCCTCTTGTGTAAATCTACCAATTTGCAGCACCATTAAGAACACATGAGGTCCAGGAGCCAACATACCGATACATTTCACAATCTCCTTTTTAATGGCATCATTAGACAGATTTGTGTCATACAACCCAGGTGTGTCAACCACAGTGACGGGTTGCCCATCGATCTCTCCTGTTGCTTTTTGGCAAATCTCGGTCACTGATATCATACAGGCTTTTGAACAAAAGCTTTGTTTGCCCAAAATGGTGTTTCCAGCCGCACTCTTCCCACTGCCAGTTTTCCCAATCAGCACCATCCTGATAGGCTCCTTGCTCTCCTGTTTATTATCTGCCATCTGCGGTACAGATCCACGCCTTGCCCCTTCAGTGCAGTTTGAGTGTCCTCCTTTGTCGTTGGCACTTACTGTGTTCTCCATTTGATGCGTCAGTCCTTGAAGTTCATGGTTGGAATATTCAGTCGTTGTCATGAGATCACCTCCTTTAATGCAGGTTAGCTGTTCTCTTTTGTCACTCATTGTGCTCTTCATCAGATCAAGCAGTTCTTGAAAATCATGTTGGGGAAGGGGTTCAGAGATCTCGGGTGTTGTCATGTGATCATCCCCTTCAGCGCAGGTTAGATATTGTCTCTTGTTGTCACTCACAATGTTCTCCATCTTTTCGATCAGTTCTTGAGGATCATAGTCAGGGAGATCAAAGTTCATTGTGTGCTGCCTTTGCTTGCAGTCTTGGATAATTTGGGTCACTGAAGAATTCTGTACCCCCCCATGCTGTGTTACAACCATTGAGTGTTTTAAAGCATCTTGACCGAAGAAACTTAGGATGAGCTTTAACTTTTGTCTGTCCTGTCCAGTGAAATCAGTAGGGTTCACCAACAGCAGCAGAACATTTGGTCCAGGGAGGCAATTGAAGACACACTTCTTCACCTCGTGTCTCAGTTTATCTGCAGGTTGACCAAAGATGTCTGAGGTTTTCACTACTGTGAATGTTTTTTTCTTCCACTCTCCATGGTTGACTGTACAGTGCTTTGACATTTGAGGAAAGTCTTTTTTTCTTGTGATGAAATTTCTTAGTATTATCTTTTCATTCTCACTCTTTCCAAACATCACAATCCTGAGGTCAGATGCTGTAAAACAACAAGAGCCAATGCATTAGAATTCACACAACTCAATGAGCTTTTTTATTGGCCTTTTTTCATCTTGTACGTGGTTCATCCATTAATGAATGAAAGACATTTGGGTTTCCATATCAGTGTTTTTTAAAGTTGTATAAGTTGGAAATGTAGTATGGAGAGACTGGGGAGTCAGAGAAGGGGAGGGACATGCAGGAGAGAGCTTATGTGCCCTAAACAATTGGCTATTGGGTTGCTCCTGTATTTTCAATTTTTCTCAAATTTTTAGCAGTGATGCAATCACACCAGAATGCACCAAGCATGGCTTGTTTCAAAGGTTACGTAAACACTGTTAATACTGTGGCAAGTTTACACACGTTAGTCAACTAAAACTGGCCACGTGATCAAGTGCTAAACTCACTATGAATTGTAATGTTTTTTTTGCATAAACATCACAAATCAAGAGATTGTGACAGTGACTGAATGAAGTTAATAGGTCAATGAATGATGAACAAGTCATTGTCAAATCAACTCCCATTCTCCAATCCTGTGACTATCTTGCACATTCCTCCCTCTTCTTTGTCTGGTTGACCTTGTTTCTTTTTTCACGTGTAGCCTAACCTATGATAATAATAACTCAAATTTACAAACCAATTTTTACCATACTTACCAAACACTGATGCTGCCATTATGTGACTTTGGTGTCGGCGTGTGGAAGAGAAACTGAAATGGGTTAAGAAAACAAAGACAATAATAAAACTGCTGTGATTCCAAGATGTCTATTAAGATTCTCATTGGTGCACAAGATTGGTTTTCTTAAGAGTATTTATAAAAAATAAAAAATGGTTCAGAGTTCACAGTTTGAATCTTGATTTCAGACATTTGAGATCTGTTTTTGTCCAGTGCCATCATCAGCAAATTTTGATTTATTAGACACTTGTATTTTCCTAACGGATCTAACAGTTTGGTGCTTTTCGAACCTGGCTATAGATTATTTGACTTGCTGACATAAAGAGTTGTAATTATATTTGAAACAACAGCATTCAAACTGAATTCATAATAACTTAAGATATAGTTTTGTAGTGTAATATAAACATAAACAACAAGGTACTTTTTTAGTAGTCGAATGTAAAATGTATGTAAATAAAATAAAATTAATTATTAAAATATATTTGTAAGCATATCAGACATGTAATACACACACAAAATCTTTGCCTTAAGATATTTAATATTACTTTTTATATTTAAAAATACTGTATTTTCTATGCTATTCATTTGTCTACTCACCAGGTGAAATTCTTGTTGCCTAGTTTTTCCTTAACAGCACATTGAAGTCCCAGCTCCATAATGAAATTAATGCACCCAGGGCAAACCTTTTGTTTTGACTTCACAGGGCAGGGCTTCAGATACACTCTAATTGTCAGCTTCTTGTCCCACACCCTGTCTGTTTTAAATACCTGCCAGTAAACCTTAATAATAATTTGGGGAAGTTATTGAGTGATTTATATTTCAAAGAAAAAGGACGTGTATGTTATAAGCATGAATCATAGCCCCTCCCATTGTCTGCAGATTTGGAAGCTCCCTGACAAAAAATATTCTTATCAAGGTTTATTAATAGAAGCGGCAACTTGTCGTCTCAGGAACAATTCACATATTACTGTAAATGAAGTATCCAAATAGCAGAATTTTCCTGGTTTCATTTCTTCAACAAGCTTGATAATTAATCAGAAGTTTACTGAAACTGACATTATGTTCCAATGGACCTAATCCCTGTCACATCAGTGTTTGGATTGTAGTTGTTTAGAGGTTTTATTTAGTTTAGTTTTATTAAGTCATGTTGGTGTTGCTCTCCGTGTACCTCATCAGGTAGCTAGGTAGTAGCAGGTAGTTTCAGATGTAGGAGTCTACATTAATGAGCCAGAACATTATGACCACTCCAAATAACATTGATTATCTTATAAAAGAAGGTGCACGTCAACATCTGGGATATATCAGGTTGTCAACAGTCGGTTTGTAGTAGCTGCCTTTTTTTTTTTTTTAAAGGATAACAAAACAGTGATGAAATGCCGCAGCCTACAAATAATTATATTACATATTACATATTCTCCAGACGTAAAGGGACATGTAAAAATCACATGCTAGTTCATCCCAGGTAGACCAGTCATACCTGAACATGTCACACTAATCTAGGGACAGTTAACCATTGTGAACAGCTCCAGGATGTCTTCAATCATTCAATAATAGATAAACTTACTTTGTTGACAGTAAATCTTAACCAGGTGAAGTCCTCACAGTGCCACTCTGCCACAAAGCTCATACATGAAAGTAAAAGTGTCTATGGAAATCAGTTCACCTGAGATAACCTCTCTCTGAGGGTTAGGAGGCTGTACCAGTTTGACAACATTTAAACTGTCACAGTTAAATGACTCACCACTTGACAACTTGAGGGCTTAGACAGAATTTATAGAGATCTAAATACCTGTCTTTTACTCAATAAGGACTAATGGGTCAGTTCTAGTTGATAAATGTGAGGGTGAACAACATTATATCAGAAAGAAAAGGTCTAGACCTGCTCTGCTTGGAAAGTAAAAAACTTCTGTTGTGAACTGGTGCAATGCAAATAAAAATTGACTTGACTAACAATGAAACGGAGCAATCGAGTGACTAAACTTCAGTCCATACATGGACACAAATAGAAGACATTTGTTTTGACTGATCTTTATTATGAATAGACAATAAACTGTAGAAACTATGACAAGACAAAAGGTTGGGTGCTGTAATGAAGCAAAGTCTGCTGCAGTCATGGTGTTGATGGTAAAGAGCACTGTAGGTACTGAATATTTCACCTTTCACTACCGTCTTGACACAAACACTTAAGGATGAACACAAATAACAAAACACAAATATATGTATCATTTTATGTCCAAAAGGTCAAAGGTTAACTTCACTGTGACGTGACAAAAAACATTAATTCAACATAGTAACCCAGTACAGGGAGATTGTGACCATACAGTTCAGATATTTAAAAAAATATAATCTGTTTTTCAGTATGGCCACCATTGCATTGACCATGAACACAAGTCGAACCCGATTCTCAGTTTTCATATTTAAGCTCCTCAACGAAAAAAGTTTGACCAAAATGTAATAGTTTAAACACCTTATTCATCCATATGTCTTTCTTAGTCATTTTATATTCTTTACTATATAATTTACAAGAAACAAGAGACAGATTTGGGAATTACAGACAAGAAACATAAAAAGACAATTAAAGCATCTTACTTTACTTTTTGTATATTAACACATTTTAACTAAACACAAGAAGATATTCATAGTGTGAGTTCTGTGGTGTTAGTATGAATATAGATGAGAAAATAACAAAAATTGATTAATGAGTAATTTGTATCTTCCATCATCAGTTTTCACTACTTTACATCTGAAAGTTTCTCTCAATTAATTGTGGATGGTTAGTTGAAAGATTTTATTTGACAAAATGAGTCAGACTGCACTTCAGACTTTTCACTCACCTGTTCTGCTCCTCAGATACACTGAACTTCACCGATAATGAACATGTACACGGTTAAACTTAATCAGATATTAGCTATTTTGTGCTAAGGGGCACTGCTACCAGGAGAATGGTTAACTATTTGCTAACACTATTATTTATTATATTTGTGCGTCAGGCATTGATTAAATAAAGTAATGTTGTCTGAACAACACAAATCAATCCCACTTGATATTTTAAGTCTCCAAAACCAAAATCTGTTTTACAGCTGAAGCTGTGCCGCTGTTAGAAACAAACGCGCCTCATAAAACGCTACATTGCCCGTCTTTAGCTTTCTGCTTACAAGCCTGTATCAACTCATTTGTTTCATCCTCATGCATTTTCTTCAGCTCATCGATTTCTTCGTTCAGAATTTCTTCATGGAGGAAAAAATGTGAGTCTTTCAGCACATTCATTTGCTGTTCCTGTTGTCTGCTCAGTCTGTCAAAGTCCTTCTTGAATGCTCTGTTCATACACAGCTGCTTAATGATGAACTCCTTGTTTTCCTGTTCCTTCTGTTTCAGCTCCTCCATTTCCTTTTCATGTTTTTCCATCAGAGCTGTAACTTCTGCAATGTATCGCTGCCTGAATTCATTGGACTCTTCAGCTTGCTTTCTGGCCTCCTCTTCATTTTTCTTCCTCAAATCCTCCATCTTCTTCTGAAATTTTTCTTGTAACGCTCTCCATAGTTTTTCCTCCTCCTCTTTTCTTCTGTGTTTATATTCTTTCCTCTCCTGCTCATATTCTTGTAGCTTTCTCAGTTGCATTTGCTCCTCTTCTTTTCTCCGTTGATCTTCTTGAAGTTGTGTTTCCCACCTTTCTCTTTGTTCTTTGGACCAAGTCCTTTGTCTTTTTTGTAATTCTTCTCTGTTTTTGATCAACTTTCTAACAGCAGTTGTGTTTTTTTCTGAATGAGAATTAATTTCCTTCTCCAATTTCAGCTCTTCTTGTTCCCACTGCTGTCTACGAATCTCCTCTTGCTTTTTCAACTCTCCTTGCTCCTCTGCTCTTCTATCATCTGACAGTTTCCTCTTTATCTGCTCTCTCTTAATGTGCTCCTGCTTTTCTTTCAGTACTTTTTCTCTCTCCTCTTCTACTTGTTGAATTTTTTGTTTCTTCTCCCACATTTCTTCTTCACATTGTCTTTGAAAAGACCTCCTCCATCTCTGTATCTCCCCTTCCTTCTCATTCATTATCCTCATCATTTCCTTCTGTATGGCTGCCTCTGCCTCTTGGAACATCTCCGAAGTGTAGTGGCCACCACCATTTTTCCTCACCATTGAGTCAACCATGGTCAACAGCTGCTCCACTTGAGAGCGATTGTCCAGATCATTGTTGTTGAACACATGGTACCGTCCTCCACAGTCATAGATCAGTTTTTCGATACATTTGTCACTGTCTTCTTGGATGTAACTCTCAATTGTTTGATTTTTAAGATCATCTCCTCTGGTGAATATAGGAATGATGAAGTCTTGTGACTTGTTGCCAAAGAACTCCTTGAGCAGTTCCACAGTTTCTTTTTCCTCCAGTGTAAAGCGGCCGATAGCCACCACCAGTAAGAATACATGTGGTCCAGGAGCCAACAAGGTGACGCATTTCACAATCTCCTGTTTAACTTGATCATTGGTCAGAGTTGTGTCAAACAAGCCAGGAGTGTCAACGACAACAACAGGCCGTCCATCAATCTCGCTCTCTTCTCTCTGGCAACACTTGGTCACTGACATTTGACAGGTCTTAGATTGAAAGAATTCTTTTCCCAAAATGGTGTTTGCTGTTGCACTCTTTCCACTACCAGTCTTCCCAATCAGCACTATCCTGAGAGGCTCTGTCTTTGTCTTCACATCATGGTACACCCTACTCCGGTATATGTTACCTGTATCTCTGGTAAGATGAATGTTCCGAGGCTTTGCAGTCATTGCCTTTGTGAAGCCTCTGGATCTCACAACTCTCATCCCCTCTACAGCATATAACACCTCAGAGACTTGCTGCTTGTCCTTGATGTTCAAGAACTTATATCTTCCATCACAACTCTGAATTATCTGCTGGATGTCTCTGTTTTCCTGTAGAAAGCTCACAGCTGCTGGAAAATTAAGGCTTCTGTTCCCTGTGAACATAATCATGGCAAAGTCATTGACTCGACTGCTGAATGTGTCCTGGAAGGTCTCAAACTCTTTCTTGTCTTCATAAGTGGGAGCATGCAGAGGTAGAACCAGGATGAAGGCATGGACTCCCTCTGGTTCATTGATTGTGATGCATTTGAATGATTCTGTCCTTACTGCCTCCTGAGGTTTTCCATACAAGGCAGGCAGCTCTACCAGTGAAATCTGCTGTCCACACACCTCTCCCTGATGGTTAACACACTGGGAGTCAGCAGGTGCACCAAACCTTCTTTCTCCCAGAATGGCATTGGCTGCTAAAGTCTTCAAGGCTCCATATCGCCCCCACAATACCAGGTTCAAAGGAGGTTTAGCACATTCAGTTGCTTCGGTGGGATTATCCTCTTCAGTGAAGGTCAGGTATTGTCCCCTGTTGTTGCTCACTATGTTCTCCATTTTTCCCATTAGTTCATGAAGATCATAGTCAAGAAACCCCCCTTCATCTAAACTGATTCTGTGGTGTCTTTGTCTGCAGTCTTGGATGAGCTGATCTACTGACGGATTCTCTCCCCTAACGTTTTGCATTACAATGATCATTGAGTATTGAAAAACGTGTTTTCCAAAGAATCTCATGATGAACATGATTTTTTGTCTGTCATGTTCAGTGAAATCAGAAGGGTTCACGATCAGCAGCAGCAGATTTGGTCCAGGGGGACAATGGGCCACACACTTCTTCACATCGTGTCTCACTCTGTCCACAGACTGACTGAACATGTCTGCTGTGTTTATTAACGTGAAAGGTCTTTTCTTCCATTCTCCGTGTGTTTGTTCAAACTGTTTGCATGGTTTTATGTTAGCAAGATCCTTTTTCCCTGCGATGAAGTTACGTAGCGTTGCCTTTTCATCTGGACTTTTCCCGAACATCACAATCCTGAGTTCAGAGGCTGTAAAACAATGAGACAAAACAAAATCATTACATTTCTTTAATTCCATGTTGTAATTGTCATCTTTGATTTAATTCCATTCATGTTAAGGCTGTACAATTAATCAAACTATAATCAAAATCCCAATTTGACCAAGCGCAATGTCCAAGGGTTGCAAAAAATTGCAGAAACTACAATATAACTCCTCCGGTTCCTCATCCAGATGTCTCAGGGCTTTTTTTTTTTTTTTTTTTTTTTTAATCTGTTTTTGGTTAGACTGAAATAAGGTCTGTGTTAACACAAACTCAAGACCATTTCAGGTTTTATTATTCAATATAAAACCCCTCAGTAAATACCCCAGGCCTGATTCTTGAAGCTTCTCCATCTGTTTCTGACGAATGTCCAAATGAGGCTACAGTGGTTGTCAGAGACGTTAAAAGTCTTCACGTTAAACACACTTACAGCCTGGCTGTGTTTATACAAACTGTTACTTACTCTGTCAGAGGAAAGGCTTTTGTAGAAGAGGTCAGAGCTGAATCAAACTACAAGGTGAATTTTAATCGGTGGTGATGGGGAAGTCGTGACTTTGGTGTTATTGGTTTTTTCGCCACACAAACAACACAGTCTAAACATCATAAAGTGGTGAAGCTCATTAGTGAGGATGAGCCTGCTGAACAAAATCTGTCAAGATCAGAATTTAGTGTTTATTTTCTGGAAAAATCCTAAAGCCAGTGTAAAAACCACACTGGCTTTTTGCTGAGGGAACTTGGGTAAATACGTCATCCCTGTGGTACGCTATTGTTTTTTGCATATTTCAGTTGTCAAGACTTCTCAGATTCAGACTGGTCATCCAATAAATGCTGCTACCTGTATTCCTGTATGGTTTTCTAAGATAAATAGTAAATAGAAAAGTGATAAATAATGGTTAGTGTCAACCAGTGCGCTTGACAGAACAATATAGAGTTCTTTGAAACCCGGGACAACATTGACACCTACAAGATTAGATTAGATTGATAATAACATTTGATTTCTCGTTACTTATTCTTGCAATACAAAGCAAATAATTATTGACATACCTAACAAAACAAAAAACAAAACTATGAAAGATTTCAGTGTGATGTGATGCAATGCTTCTACATCCCCTTACCCAAAAACAGAAAGGGACACATGAATGGTCTCAGTTCACCAGTCCAGGCTTCAGTGTTGAAGCATCTGAATATTTTAGAGATGCTGTAATTAAACAAAATTCTATACATAGTGAATTCAAGGTAGAGAAATACTGGAGCCGTTCTCTCAGCCTGCAACTGTCTTATACAAGGTTTGGCCCAGTGCCTGTGACCTCATTTCTGCTCTGCTACTGAGTTTCGGTAAAGCCTTCCTTCTCACTCACACACCAGAACTGTGATAGGAAAACATACTAGACTTACTGGATGCTAATGTCGTCATCTTGTCTGGCAGAAATCCAGTCCCAGAAGCCCAAGTATGTGCCTGTTGGGTCTAAGCAACAATGCAAAATTATGACACAAAAACCAAAAAGAGAGTACAGAAATACCACAAATCAAGCTCTTAACTTCCAGACACAATGTCCTGGTTCCTTTGGATAATTCACAAATCTGTCGGCAGGACATTAAACCACTTGGCATAACAGTCGTTGTATAATATAGTCAATAACATAAAAAGTGCAATTCAAATATATTTACTATGTAGTGCTAGTTAATATATAAAGGATTTATATTTTTAGTGGTTGAAGTTATTGTCAAATACATGAAAATTATATAACAAAGTTGAAAAGTGCTTTAAATATACAAAATTATTAAATGTAATCATATTTTTTCACATCACAGTGTTAGTGTATTTTTGACTGAAATCACTGTAGATTTAGTGGCAGTACATTGAACTGCTAACCATAAACTGTGAATTATTCAGTTTTGTCAGATTAGCTGTGGAACATCAACAAATTACTCTACTTAATCTGATTATAGTTGTATAGACAGCATATTCTGTATGTTTAAATGTTTCTCCTTGGTTATTAGTTATTTAATCGACTCACCGGACAAGATTGTACTGCATCACTCTCTCACTGAGCACAGAAATGAAGTCCCAACTGCAAGATGAAGTCAACTTATCCAAGGCTTTTTATGCAAACAGAATAGGTGGAGCCAACATAGGCTCTTGAAAACAACACTAATTATTGTCATTGCAAATATGACAACAATGAAGTTTCCTTCATCACTAATCAGCAGGTATACTTGAGAAGGAAACAAGGGCCAATAGCGAGGGTTATGAGATGACAGATGCCCCCGACTGGGAATCAAAAAGTGGATTTTATGGTTCTGTGGAACGTGACATCCCCAAACCTTTAGTGGTCAAATGACGCCAACAGGTCAAGTGACATCAAGACCAGTTCACTGCCAGGTCAACAAACGCACACAAAACAAAGTAACAGTTGTAAATGAAACTGATGTTTATGTAAATTATATAATAGTAACAGCTGCATAAGACTAAAATGCTTAAATGTTTTTGCAACATTTCCATCATTAAATGGGACATGTGCAGAGACTTTTGCCTAAATGTAGTACTGATTAGAAAAGAAACCACTCAGAATTTGGAATTTGGAATTCTTACAGGTGAGTCAGTGCATTTGATTTCCCATCACACTCACACACAGAGGAACTTGTAAAACTCGCCCACACCAGGAACTACCAGAGCCACAGGCGATTTGTTAAAACAATACAGTATTGAGTTTCATGTATGGGAAATTTGAAATGTAAACCTTTTATTAATTTGCAGCTAATTTAACCCTGGCATTTGTTCAGTTCCATGAACTAGGAAAAAAAAAGAGTAACAGGTTATTATTGAAATATATACATCAGGCAATGCACTTGTGGACTTCAGCTCTCTGGAAGACAAATTTGTACTGTGTCTCATATACTTCTGTCATTTCACTCATACAGTACTCTCACTGGTGTAGTGTGTGACTTAAGACAGGCTAGTACTCTCCCAGATCGGCACTGCTGATGTTTTTACGGAAATTATGTGACCACAATTATGGCTCGCCTGCCGGCTGCTTAACTCACTTAAATTCAAAAGTTACATTTTTCTTTCTCATGTGTCATGAAACATAAAAATTGGGTTGATGATTTTTCGTGTTCTTCAGTCGTTGTTTCACAAGTTTGAAAAGATCTAAGTGGTCCCTTCCTTTCTACTGCAAAGCCAAGATCAAAATCAAATCAAGTGAGAATTAGGGTAATTTTCCCATAGACTTCAATACAATCTGATTTCTTTACAACCAGTGGAGTCGCCCCCTGATGGTCATTAGATAGAACTTTTCAGACCCAGATTCTACATCCACCTATGTATACAGTCTATACAGTTACCCCCTTAAACACACTCCAGTCTGCTCTGCTGCTACATTGCATACAAGTTAACTTTCTTCTCCATTGGTCTAGAAATTGGTCGTTGGCCCTTCTTTTTAAAGAACCCCAAAATCCTAAGTCAGACAAAAAGTTTGGGGATCAGTTTGAATAAATGAAAAATAGATGGAGGGTCTCTCTCCATTCAGATGTTTTCCTCCTGTGAGTGGCTTTGATAAAGGTTTAAATCACTGGCTGTTGCTGGGTTTTGCAGCTCGGACTTGTTACAGGATGATCTAATGGCCTGTTAAGTCATTTTGGTCACAGACTGTACAAACCTCAGAGTTGGCCCAGCCACACTGAAATTGTGGACTGACTTTGTGAAGCTTTGTCAGCATGATTTTAGATAAACATGTTTATACGTGCATAGACACATTATTAGACTTTGTGAGGTATTTGGGTTTTGTGATTTATAACCTTGCTCTGTTCGTATGAAAGTTACTATTTAAAAGCTGATTATAAAGCTCGTTTTGCTTTGTATGAAAACAGAAAAGATCAGAGAGCTGACAATACTGCGTCCTGCTGAGCTGCCAGAAGAACCATTTTAAACTCGACCACTCTGCAGCTCAGCACCAGGGGTCTTTATTTTTCATACCTGAGAGCCTGTTGGATGTGTTTGATTTATAACACAGCCCCGCCCTCATGCAGCAGCATGTATGTATTAAACACATACATTTGTTTTAAATACACACAAGCCGCTGGATGTTTGTAGGCCGCCCTCTCTTTTTATCCTGGGAGGTCAATCGGGTATGTTTGATTTATAGCCCGGTCCCTCCTGGCTGTGTTTTCACATGGGTTCAGCAACACCCCGCCCCTCCCCCAGAGTGGAAAGAATTAATGAAACACACACACTTGAACACAGATCCTGAACAGGCCCAGTTCGACTGGTCTGGCTGAACTACCTGCTCCCTTCAAACATTTCAATGAGCTTTCACTCACTTTTTATCAGCAGGGAAAACAAATGAGTCCACATCTGTGCGACTTAGTGCTGGTATCAATCTTTCGCACTATGTTTATTGTGGCCAAAACTACCACAGCAGAAATCATCAATTTAATCAAATGCCCTTGAAATTTGAGTTTCAATGTTGAAATATAAGATTACCATTGATTTTATACACTGCAACTTTGTTGGACAAACACTTCGATATAGAATAAACATAAAAGCACCATAAAGTCATTTAGGTTCATAAACTTCAGAACAGTCAAGAGGAAGCTATATTGTCCATTCATGGTCACATTTGCGGATTTCTTGTGGATATTAATGGGCTCTGAATAAGCTGACACTGTGTCAATCACTGCCAGTTACTAGCTAACAAACAGCATAAACAAGTATCAGATGCTGACAGATCAGCACCTTCAGCCTAAACAAAAAACAAACTTTAAGAGACAAACAGGTTAAAAGGTGTTTGTCATTGTTATTATTCTGTAACAGCTGCTAATTATTCTTCTGTAGAAACTCAAACAATCCTCTCCTTTCAGCCTCTGTACTTCTCTTCCCCTCTTTAATTTCTTTGTATCACTTTCAGTCTTTTTCTATCTTTCATTTCCTCCATCTTGGTATTTTTGTTTGGTGTGTCCTCACTTTATTAAATAAGCATCATCATCCTCACTCTCATCATCATCCTCTTCCCTCTGTTTTGTCTCATCTTCAGTATTCTTCAGTCTATTTATCTTTTTTCCTTAAATTATTTATCTTCCTCTCAATTTCTCCTATTCGCTCTCACTGATAGTAAAAAAGTCTAAATTGTAACTGATGAATCAAAGTCCTTCCTACAAATCAAAAGGAGCCAACACCTGCCCCAAGAAAGTAATTCAAACTAAAAATGATCAACAGGAATATATGATGATCTTTTTAGACAATGGACTGAAATGTTAAAAACCACCACTGTGGTTCAGGAACATATCAGCACATATCTGAGTCACAAAGTCTGGAGGCTTGGAATTGATTTTGATGGTTTCAAGAAAGCAACAGTTTAAAGAAGACAGACAGATTCACAGGGAGACGCACTTGCTCTCTTTCTGTTCTCAGCAGCTTCTAGAATCAAGAGTAAAAATGAGCCCAAATTTTTCTTGTATGTCAAAGTTTTACACAAACCGGACTCCAAACATGAATCTGTAAATGTGATCATCAGTTAATATAGAGGGAGACAAGCTGAAGAACGGCGATTACTCACAGTCGACCTCTGCTGCTTCAAATCTGGTCCTGACTCGGTCCTCGCCACAGCTCCTGCTCCAGGTCTTGGTCATCTCTTGCCTCAACAACTGATGTGTTCTTTTGGCAGATCGTCCTTTGTGCTCAATGAATCCCTTACAGATGGTCCAGGATGCAGATGCCTATCTGATCTCTCATTCTGCTACTGGTTGACCTGCACTGGCTGCCCATGGTTGTCTGAATCAAGTCTCTAATGCTGACCAAGACACTCCTTTGTCTGAACTTGACCTCAGTCCTTCAGCCCTATGCTCCTTCTCAGCCTCTGTGTTTCTCCATGAATGTGGTCTGTCATCACCATCCCTGAAATCAGACCATCTGAGTCCAGACTGTTCTGGTCTGTGTTCCCTGAGGATGAACCAGCTCCTGAAGTCTCTCAGAGCAGGGACGTCCCTCTGTCTTCAAGAAGCTCCTGAAGACTCATCTCTTCAGAGAAACCTCCTCCTGAAACACTGACAGGTGGAAATGACTCTTCCTATAGATGTTGTACTTAATACTGACACAAAGGCCTGTACTGCACTGAAGCTTTACTGATGTCACTCATTGTGAGTCACTTTGGATAAAAGCATCTGACTGATGAATGTAAATGTCTCCAACACACAGATTTCAGATCAGCGCAGACCTATATGTTTACTGAGTAAAGGCACAGATTCACAGATCAACCAATATCAAGTCATTTGAATAAAAACTGATGAATTGCTTGTTCATGTTTGTGTATTTGTTGATTCAGCAGGCTTGATGTTGGACACGTTTTGGGTGTATTTTAACACGTGTGATGGTTAAATGAAACTTTGAGTCATTTTAGTGTCAAGTCAAACTTGATCTGTTGAATTTCTCTCAGTGGGGAATTCAATCTGCTCTGAATTATCTGGACGTTGAGAAGAAAAAATTTAATATGCCTTTTCACTTTAAGTGTTTTTTTCTCAAGCTGTTTGCAAAGAGTGAATTGTTTTCTGGCTCAAAGGCACTCTGGCAGACAAACATGGGAGTCATGTGGGAGTTGAACCTGTGACCTCTCAATTACGGTCTGTTCTATCTGACACCCATTGGGAGCAAAAGATGTGGGAAAGTGTTTTAAAATAGTTGGGGCTGGAACTGAAGATGTGGTTTTGAATGCGGAGGTTGCTCATGTTGTTAGAATGATGTTTTTGGGTGGATGAAGTGTTGTTTTAGCGGCAGGGTGACCCTGGAACTGTCAGCTCACTGGCTGCGTGGTTGAACAACATCACGGTCATTAATTGGGTCTGAAGAGGGTGAGAGAGACCAGATATTTCCCATAAATCATTTGGGTTTGGTCAGATGTGAAATCAAGCTGTTATCAGATGGGAGGCGTTTCCAGAGTCAGACCTGGACACAGTCACTGGCACGTCACTCTGCCCCGAGTCCAGCAGCGTTCGTCAGCAGTTGGTCTTTGTCCTGTCAGAGGCAGTGCTGAGGGATGATGGTACCGTCAGACTGACACTACTAGTTCAACTGAGTCTAAACCCCTCCTCATCATCCTCAGTGCGAGGATGTCAAGGATGACCTGATTACATTTTGGTGGTCAAGGTCAGTGTGACCTCACAAGCAATATTTTATCCATTACTACATTACATTAAGACTTAACACAAAGTTTCACACAAATGGTTCATATTTTAAATGACTGAAATTAGTCTATTGACGGAGGGATACAACTGAGAGGTTTTTATTTTCGTATTTGAAAAGTAAGTTATTTCACGATGGAACAAAGATCTGGAGCAGGTCTGACTTCAGAATGTTTTGGTGTCAGATATTTTCAGAATATACATTGGTCATGTCAAAAAGATAACGACAGTAGTAAAGCCTTGTTTCTAATAAAACCAGTGGCTGTGTGTGTTATTGCAGGTCCTGTATCTTCTACAGAGCGTGCATGGATATCCCCAGAGGAACGGAGCTGCTGGTTTGGTACAACGACTCCTACACCTCCTTCTTCGGCATCCCGCTGCAGTGCATCGCTCAGGACGAAAACTGTGAGCAAACACTGCTGACCTTTCCTTTTTCTTTTGTCAGGTCAGAAGTTCAAGTCCCAGAACAGATTATTTCTGTGTAGTACATCTGTCTGAAGTGTCCCTGACTGAGGACTGAATAGTTAGGGAAAAGGATTGAAACGTCATCTTCTAACTAAAAGGGGCTCTGAGTTGAACACTGATAAAACAAAAATGCTCTGCAGAAAAAAGAAGCAGTTTTTTTGGATGTCTTTCTAATATTATTACCAACAGTATTTAAGCTGAGACTGAAAGAAAAAAAAAATGCTGAAAACGCAGGTTTCTTACAGACCTGTCTGATTTATGTCTGACCAGCTGAGCCAAACATGGTGGGAAGAAAGACGTGAGGGCGCTGTGGCCGAGTGACAACACTCTTCTTTTCTTTTTTTATTTTAGAAAAGACGAGTTTCTAGTTGAGACTTCTCTTCTTCCTCCATGAACAGAAACATTCACATTAATGAGTGTTTCCTCCATGATCGTCGTCGTATGTCGACATGTTTCTGCTGATGTATGAAACGTCCTGGTTCTGATTTGGTTCATGGCTTAAATGTGACAGCCACATGGTTCTTGTTTGTTTTGACAATTTTCAGGCTGTGTTGCAAAATCAAATGACTCACTTTGAATAAACGTATCCTCGTATTGTCCTAACTGAAGGACAACACTGATTATAAGACGACCCCTCCCTTTTCCAACATAGGAAACTTCTGAGATCCCATGAATCTCAGAAGATTTCTTATCTCTCATAGAAGTGGAGCAGGAAATGGAACAGTCGTATGTAAAACCCACATTAGTGTCTGTTTTCAGACTCTCTGCTGTCAGACTGAAGCCTCAGCATCATTTCCTCTGAGCTCGTCCTCTGTGTCACTTCTGATTCTTGGCTTTGTGACAGATTTTCTATCCGATTCATTTCTGCAGAGACACTGTCAACTCGTCTTCACTCGTCATGAATTAATTTCCTTTGTGGTTAAAACAAAGAAACACTGAAAGAGATGCTGCAGTGTTTTCATTGACATGCTGCTGGAAATTCAAAATAAACTTTGGTCGTAGAAGCACTGTAGCTAACTTAGTATTAGTACTAGACTAGACTTGTCATGTTGGCTGTTCACATTCATTATTGTGATACTAGATGTGTTTCTTACCAAATGTCAACCCTCCACGACGTCACCCATTGGTTTGTGAGTTGCTGTTTTGAAGCTTCCAGCTTATTTGTCCGTTGGTCAAATGCAATTCAGACAGTTCTGTTGTTGTGAAATGTAATTTAAATATAAAACAACCTCATTTTATATAAACACAGAAACAGACAAAAAATATTCTATATTCTGTCAACATGTTCTTTTTTTTTCTGGTTAAAGGTTTCTATTGAGAAAGTGATTAAAATCATTCTGTTACATTCAGGTGTTATTTTACATAAAGCACTAATCAAATTTAATCCAAATAAACAGTTAAACATGACAGTGATAAATGTTAGTCTTAAGTGATAAATCCCATCACAGTCTGATTTCATCTGCTTTAAAGGTTTTAGGACTTTTATACCCTCAACATGTTTCTCATAAAAATATGGAAAGAAATTAAGTTATTTTTTTATTAAATTATTATAAATTTTTTAATTAATAAAATAGATTTGTTGCATCTTCATCTCCTTTCTCCCACTTTTTCTCTTTCTTCCATCTCTCCTGTCTTCTCTTTCCTTTCTCCCTCCCTCTTTCTTCTCTTACCTTCTTCCTCTCATCG
>CM076649.1:234128-252096 GCA_038496675.1 Rachycentron canadum | reverse complement strand
TGCAGCAAACTGCAAAATGACTAGATATTAAAAAAAAAAAAAAAAAAAGGTTATATTTTAGAATTTGCATTAATGAGCTGTTTTTCCAGCTACAACGCACTCACAAAAACAACAAGAGAAAAAACACTACACAATCAGTGTGGCTGGTTTCCATAGACTGGACTGTGTTGAGCAAATGAATCATTAAAAACTGAAAAATTACCATGTTAACTAGATTAGGCAGGGCAACTTATCAAGTAATCTCTTGATAGGCCATCTGAACAGCGTGATGGATCGTGTGCTGTCGTTTTTCCCTGAAATGTATTCTTAATTGCTCATTGCAATTTAGGTATTGCCACAGAAAAGACATATTAGTACATGATCTGTTTCCCCAAAGACATGTTTAGTTGAATTTCTCGTGAGGCTTGTAGCTGTGTGTGTGTGTGTGTGTGTGTGTGTCAGTCTTTATGCATAGAGATGTTTCTTTACATCTCATAAAAAACATATGCTCTAGACCCTGAAAGAGTATTCCTGTCTTAAGTGCCATGCCTAAAACTAATGGGTTTCCATCATCTGATATGAGTTAAATGCAGATACAATGGATTAAGCTTGAGGGCTCCTTATCAAAAATGTTTGTTTATGTGTTAATATGGGTTCAAAAAAAATAAATAAAAGAACATCAACCGATACATTATTGGATTTTTTTTTTTTTTTTTTCAACTCTCAAATATTGATATCTGCTCCAGATAACTCATGTGGTGTGCAGGATTATAGTTTGCATGACTGTGTAAGGTGCTGACTTTTTCAGATAACTCATAATATTGAATCTGTCCTCTGGAGATTGCATTTGATATAAATGCCAAAGGTTGTAACTGAGCGGTCAGGAGATGTAGTTCGAGGAGAAACAAGTGGAAAATCAAGTAAGCTCTCCCGCAAGACACTGCCCATGTGTTGACGTGTGTTGGTCAGAGATAGGATCTTTGTTCTGAGGGGAAATTAGATTTCAAACAGAACCTGAGAGAGAGCTAAAGATTCAAACAGAGAGTGTGTGAATGTGTGTAGGTACCGAGTAATAGAATAAAATAGTACAGAGACAAGTGTGGCTGCCTCTGTGACTAGAAGACTCTGCTTCTTAAATGCCACTTATTTTTTATATTTTAGGTGCATTAATTTAATGTCAGTCCTAGTTTCTGAAAATGAGAATGAATTACACTGACCTCCCCCTAAGTGAATTAACATGGGAGATTGTGGATGTAATTGCTAATTAGCATGACTCACTGATTCCACAGACTCACAGGTGGATCATTTTCACTCTCGGGAGGTTTTAAAAAGCGAGGAAACCTCCCGAACAAAGCCAGTAGTTTAAAACCAACTTTTCCTCAATGTGAGAGCCGCTCCTCTCCTTTCTTTTTAGGAGGGGGGAAACTTCCTTTCAGTGAAATGAGAACTGTGATGTGCTGACTTGTGATGTAGTGTCATGCACAGAAGCATAGCAGGTCTGCACCAGACCGAGCCAAAGATTCAATTCACATCACAAGAGGTTAAGGGGATCATTTGTCTTTTGATGAGACACAACAACCCTCTTGCCCCTTGACCTTGTGATCTCATAAAAAAAAAAAAAAAAAGCCAAAAGCCAAAATCTCCAAGCTCCACTGCTCTTACTGTCATTGCTTCCGGGAGTTGAAGTAGGTGAGCACCTTTGTTTACTTAAATCAAAATCCAATACACTGCCCTGGCAGTTTCTCTCCTGTTTTCTGCTTTCCCAGCATTCAGCTGTGGCAGGGCTCAAACAGACGTCCTTGACTTTTCATTAGGTTATTAACCTTACGGGAGGTGAGCTATGATTCAGAAGTGAGCACTTAGTCCCTGGAGGCAGTGCTACTACACTATCGGATGACTCAGGCAAAGAGAAACAGGGGAGATGTAACAAGAAGGAGAGGGAAGGGTGGATGAGACGAGAGCAGGTAGGGCAGCTGTTTCTGACAAATGGAAAACAACAGATGTTTAAAAAGTCTTGTTGTGTCGGGTCCCCGTATCACTGCCTGAATGCATAAAGCCTACAACTATTGTTCACAGAGGAATGGAAAACAACAAATGTGCTATTTTGTCAGGTTAGATACTAGTGTTGTGTATCACTTGAATATCAGTCTTGGAGGGAAATTGCTTCTAATGCAGCCACAAGCTCTTACACTTTGCCCGAAGGTTTAGCTGTACTGTCAAGTCTACATCCCACACATTGAACCTCTGTGACAGACACAAGAACACTCTCCAGAGTGACTGTGCAACAGGTTGTGCTCTCATGCTTTTTATTACAAAGCTACAGTGCTTGAACTAAGTTAAAGAATAAGGCTTTAGCTCCTTTATATTCTTCTTATTTTCAAAAATAGAACAGCGAGTCAGCCAATCTCTACTTATTTGAATGTCCAGGCTCCCACTAAAAGAGAATTGATCAAAAATGTATTTCATTTTGAAAAAGGATCAGTATTTTCAAAAAAAAAAAAAAAAAAAACTTTGGCAAACTGGTATAAATTGTGCATTATGAGCGCTAGCTTGATACACATTTAAAGTTTGGTATGTCACAATGTCCTTATGCTCTTATGTTATTTATCTGTGGTCAGGCTGCCTCCTGCAGTATGTAGGTAAAGAGTAGTAGGTAAAGACGCAGCAGTTTAAAGTCTTGATGCAACACTCATCCCTGCCCTGGTAAGATCGTGAAAATCACTTCTCACTAAATGTAGGCAACTTGAAGGGAAACCGCTTCTATTAAATCCCTACGGGCTAACCTGGCAGTGAAAGTAAGTACATGTGACCCGTTTGAATGTGCAAGAAGATGAGGGAAAAGTGCACTGCCACATTTTGTGTGTGTGTTGTGTGTCATGGTATGACTCAATCATACCCTGAGGTATCTTTATCAATCCTTGGGAGAGAAAAAGACTGATTGGAAATGCAGCCCAAACTCATTACAAAGGCCTGCTTTACACATTCAGCATGTGATGACAAACAACAGAGAAAGCCAGCAGTGATCCATAAATCCATAACAAAAGACTATTCATAATCATTTAACCTTCATGCCCAGTTTCATGCATATATAAAAAAAGAACTTGACTCTTTTCTTTTGACTCTACACCTGTATTATGTGCACACCGGCTCCTGTGGAGCTTCAGGGAGCAACAAAGGAGAGTTCCACATTAAATAAAAAATGAGCAAAGCGAGGGAAGTTTCATTATTCATCTCACACTGGCATGCCCAACTCCCCAGCTTCCCGAAGGGAACACTATGAAATTTCAATTGGCATCATTCTATGTGTTGAGTTTTAATGTCAATATCGCAGACAGTCTTCAACAGCCTCGCAGCCTCCCTTCTGACTCCAACAAGAAACTTCAAAGGAGCACTTCTCTGAATCCCTCAGTCTTGCATTAAAAATGTTAACCTTGGAGACATGCTAACTACCCGGCCGTGTATGTTGGCGAATTCCAATGAAGAATCTGATCATTTAAGACAAGGAAGAAAAAAGGAGTCAACCGTGCCCTCTGACTGTCGATCTGTCCATCGCTCCCGCTGACCAGTCGTCTGACTCTCCTTGAATCTCCCAGAGTTACGTGCCTTCGCGTTCACTTCAGTCTTAGAAAGATTGCTGAATTAAGGACACTTCAAAATGGAAAAGCTTAAAATGAGAGACGGCTGACATTTATAGCAAGAAACCAACAGAGACACACACACAAAGCTCTTTGTTCTGCAACATTCATGTTTACATTATGTGGCACACATGAGCAAAAAACAAGACCTGGAATGAGGACGAACCCTTCGTTCAATGTGGTCTGAAGGTAAACAAAAAAAAAAAGAAGCAAACACAACAACATAGCAAAGCTGAGCTGGTTCTTTTGGGGCTTGTGTGACTGCTGCTCACTTAGCCTCAGGTGTGGAGCTCTAATGGTTGGCAGCAAGGACTCCACCTGTGTGCCAATATGCCCAAAATGTTGCCAGAGCTTTGGAGGTAGTATCAGAGGTACACTGGCAGGAATATTTGTGCAGGTGCTGTAGTTACACTTTGGTGTATTACAGAGAAAATGACATGCTATCCTCCAGCAACACAGTGTGAAAAGACATGAAATCCCTGCAGACGGAATAAAAAAAAAAAATATATATATATATATATATATATATATATACACATGCAGTATTTTCAGGATTGTTGTTTATAAATCTCCCTAATATGTAATGTCCAGTCCTTCTTCCTTAGGGAGAGTAGCCATCCATGATTTGCAACTGGCTCAACACTACCTGAGTTGACCTGATGTACATATTGTAGCTGTCCCTCACACACAGCATGGTTAATAAACAAAAAAATGTGCAAAAGAATTGCAAACTCTGCAGTATCTGATCCCAGTGTGATCACTGCATACAGAAAGCTTTCCAGGTTCTTGTTATCCATGTGATGCCCGCAGGGTTTTGAGATTGTTAATAGCTGGAGTAAGCTGTATGAATTATTCCTCACTTAAAAGACAGTAATTTTTTAAGGGGAAAAAAAATCAATTGTAATGACAGTGGTTAAAAAAAGGCTGACATTGCAAAAAAAGTTCAACTTTGTTGCAATAGCACCAAAATATTAAAGATATTTTATGGGGTGGTTCCATTCTGCTAAAAAGCAAAATTGCTGCTTTATTTTTGAAGTGGTTGTATCTACAGAGACCTTCATGGAACCAACAGACTTTGCCCCATCTGCCACAGCTGATGAACGGCCCAGTAGTTGTTTCCATGTCAATCTGTCTTTATTTCATTTTGAGAATCAAAAATCCTTATGAAGGGTAAAAAATAAAAAATAAAAATCTTTCCTCTCTTGCCTTTACTTAATATGTGGAGGAGTTTGAATAATTCTTATAAAGTTCAACTCATGCAGCTGGGAATCCCAAGAAAAAGCATTTCTACATAATATGATCTGTCCATCTGATAGACCTGTAAGGGATGGATAGTCATCACCATCCCTGCACATTTGGAACACCCACACAGCCTCTCAATCGTCTCATTTAGAGAGGGCATGAATGGGAAGGAAAATGTCATTAGTGAGATAGGTAATCTGTTTCTGGAGAGGAATCAAAGATCATAATTGGATTTTCTTCAAGGCCGCTCAAAGCTTTTCAGAGTCTCAGCCCACTATCATATTAATGATTGTAAGCCGACTGAGCTTGAGAGTGAGCTTGGTGAAAAATGGCCTCATCTACAGGTATCCGCCTATAACTTAAGCCAGATTGCGGCGACTGTGCTATCGTGGAAAAAACCTCCCAAGAGTTTTTTTACAATTTAAATGGATTCAAAGTATGTACATTGAATACGTGCTGAAGAGAAAAAAGAGGAAGGGAGGAGTATGAGAAGCAGAAAAATAGTTTGATCACAAAGTGAAAACTCTGTGACAAAATGGCCTTATTTAGCCTTATTTAACCCATCAGCAAGCTGTTTGGCTCCTGTTCAGACAGATTTGCCCTGAGTAAATGCCAGGCCAATCACAACCATTTATCTAGAATGGGGCGGGCTTGATACAATCACTGATAGAGGGGTAACTCTAAGCATTTTTGTTTACAACCAAGATGGCTGCCCCTGATGTTGAGGACAGTGCATGAACAACTGCACTCACAATGTTTCTTGATAAGAAAGTTGTCTTTACCATAGTACCAATATAATTAAGTAAAAATGAAAATTTTCCACTGTCAAATGTTTTGTTTCTCCGATTGGTTATAAGACTTTCCAATCTAATGTGTGAATTGGTGTGGCAATGCCGGGCTAGAGACAAACTAGTGATTTACTAGTCTTAAGTTAGTGACCAGAGGTAGTCACAGCACTTAAGGAGTTAGGAGGCCTAGGTCTTTCTTTTAGCCTCATCAAAACCAAAAACATGAGCAAAAGTGTACAGAATGATTTAAACTGATTTAAACATGAGCTGCGATCATTAGCATGCCTGTGTACGAGCTCACCAGCTCAAACTGAAGCCGAAGAGCTCATCACTCACTCCTCATTTGTGGGGCTGCAGGTTACACGAAAACTCACACATCAAATTTGTAATATATACCAACTCTTTGAATGGTGGGTGGCACTGGATGTCACTGAAGTTTAAGCTTTAGCACTATTAGCTCCCACCCTGACAGGCTTCATCCTTCCAACATTAAAGATAATTTGATAATAAGTTTGTAAGGTAAGCAGTCAAACATGTTACGTTAGCATCAAATAAACTGATCTTACATCCCTCCTTCTCATGTTACTCGGACTATCTGGCTCCACAATGCAACACAAGAAACATTGCTCTTTCATATCCACGTCAACCACCTGGGTCCTTATCTGGTGATGATACCAACTTTTTTGCCTGCAACATGCAACTTTGGCCTCAGTCATTTTACACAGTTCTAGCTCGCTAGCTAACAGCTGATAGCTAAGGGGTGTAGCAAATGGTAAGAGACGGAAAACTGCTACACAGTTCCACAAAGAAAAACAGAAAAAATAAGACTGAAAATACAGCTGTGGCAGATTGGAGGAGCATCACAGGTTGTATCAAACAGCGGGACATGAGGACCCTGAGTTAACGCCTATAGTATATAGGAAGATGACACTTCAAATCCCTCTCAGAGTACATCCAGCTTAATGAGCCCCTCTTCACTTATAATATGTGTTGAAAGGCTCACAGCTGGAGCTCTACAGAGAACATCCAGTTTGAGTATAAAGAATAATTTAGTAATCTGGTTACATGCTGACACTGACAGCAGTTTTAATCAGGCTGCTCTATGACATGAAAGCGCATGAGATAAGATAAGACATACAGTTTTTAGGATAATGGACAATGTACACATTTTAAATGTTCTGCTTTCTTTTCCTGTGTGATAATAAACAGTGAACAGTTCGTCCAACACCTATGATGAATAATTCATTTCGGGGCTCATTTTCTGCATTTTAGCGCTCGTGAACTGTAATGGCTGAACTTCACAAATGTGTAACTGCGTTGCAAGGTTTATACAAAGGATCAAGAATTTAGAACCACGTGTGTCTTAATGGAAAATATTATAAACATAGAAATATTATAATTTCATCTCATTACTTTTTCTTTTAAATTGAATTGAATTTTTAGCCCTTTACACTTTGGCAATGTTGCAGTTTCCTAAAATCAATCTCAGCACATTTATGCTAAAATCTAATGCTCAAATTTCTCACCACGTAACTTTCCCTGAAGTCTGATGGATGTTCATGTGCTTTAGTGACAAGAGGGTGTTTCAAGCTGTATCATATCTTTGCTGGAGTCTAGGCAGATGGTCGTCCTACATTTAAGGAGGAAGCTACCTATAATTTAAAGCACTACCCATCTGAAGTGCTTTGAAAACTGCTGTAATGGTATAACACATGGGGCACTATTGCACCTATGGTACTTCTCACGCAGTTGTGGTCTCTCAAACTTGTGTTTTATTACATTTATACACTGAACTTCTGAACTAAACTCAGATGGAGCAGCAGAGGTGTAAATTTAGAAGATAACAGGCAAAAGACATCAAACTTTGATACATCTGCCATTAGTGAACATGTTTTCTCCTTCTGTTTTTCCTTCTGAATAAAACTAACATCAAGAGTGGAGCAGATGGATTTGGCAACTGCTATTGATGTGAAATTTCTGAGTAGGAAGTTGTTAAAAATGACTTTTCTTCCACTTCATTGTCTTTTTCTCCCATTTCTACTGTTGGCTGTTGGCACGACAGCTCTTTGATTTCAATCTTGCCAAATCTTGGAAAGCTTCACCAGCTTGCACTGCCAGGCTGGACAAAATCAGACACATCTAAAAAGTTGTAGTTCTACTGTGACTGTTGTCATCCGGCCTAAGTGCTTGGAGAGAAGTTGTGGTCTGAAAGGAAAATTGAGAAGGGGATCCAGCAGATGACAAGGGAAAAAAAACAGTGAGATTGAAGAAATTACCACTTTTGGACAGACCAATGGCACATTGGCCAGAAGCCCCATACTGCAGCTAGTGAGGCCGAGTTTTCTGAAAATATTCAAATCTTGTAATAGCATAGTGACACATAAACATGAAAGGAGCAGTGAATTGCATTGATTTATTTTCTTTGCAGCTTGATTGACACACCCCTATGTGATGATATAAATGAAATCTATGGCAGAGACAGGAAGATGAAAAGCACAGTAGCAGAAATTACTGAGATAAATCAAAAATGTGAAGGTAAAAGGGGAAAAAGATCATCATTCATCAAAAAGAGCATCATTTGTTCAAGTTGAATGGAGTCTCTCGTGGCCTGTCTACTGATTAGTTAAATAGTTCAACATTTTGGAGTTAGATGAAAAGATTGACACCACTGTTATGTCTGTGTGTTATGAATAGAGCTGGAGCTAGAAGGCAATTAGCTTAGTCTAGAACAAAGCCTGGCAGCACGGGTGGTGGTGAGAGGGGGGCAGCTTGCCTGGTTCTCTCCAAAGCTCAAAAAATACACCGACTAACACTCCCTAAATTCGCAAATTAACACGTTAGATTTTATTTGTTCAATCTGTAAAAGGGCAGAAGTGTAAATTGATATGTTTTTAATAGGGATTAAGCAAAGAGATACAACACGTGAACATCTGCGAGTTGAATGTGATTTTATGGTATGTATCTATATGTGCATGAAGAGCGACAGGCCCCCACAGCTGGAGTGATACGGCCAAAGCAGCACTGGACGGACTTTAATACCTCTGAGGGATTTCTCTGTGAGGTTGCATTTTCATTGCATCATGTCTCTCTCCGCTCTCTGGCGATAGGCTGCTTGTGCTGACCCATCCTGTTTGCTGCATTGCAACTCGCTGAAGAGACATTGTTAACTATTGCAAAACAAATCAAGTCTGAGCTGACATTAAAATTAGGCATGCGTAATCACAGAATAAGGCCCAACATGATGCTATCGCAATATGTTGCCAGTGATATATATCACAATAGAGCGACTCTGCGATACTCAACATTGCAAGTCAATCACTTGATGGCATGGCGATCTACTGTAAGTGAAGAAGAAACCAGTTGACAGCGGAGATGAGCCAATATACAGACTTTTGACCTGTTTACGTCTTCTTCACTGCAAATTTACCCTCATTCATGCCCTATATTGCACATAGCGAGGTTGAAAGTCAGGGGAGGCAGATGGGTGTCAGCCTTTCACACAGGAAACGAGGATTGCGTCTTAATGTGATGCATAAACACAGTCTTTCCATAATTTTATCCAAGTATGGTTTGTGATCTTGTTGGGTTATTCATTGGGGAACACCTCAGTCCTTTTCCGATCACGTTTAGTTTCCTGTCAGCATTCAATACTATACAGTACATTACAGAAACTACAAATAGGGTTATGGTTATTATAATATATCCACAGCGACAAGCCCTAATCGTAACCACGCTATACCTTCCATGTACAGATGTTGAAGAAATCGATCATTTCAAAAACTTTTGAACATAGCTTTTGGGGTTTTGCAGAACCGTCCAATGCCATTTCTGTCTGCCAGTAGGGTTGAAGATGACGATGTGAGAGGGGCTGAGTGAATTTAGCTTGTGCATACCAAACATCTGCATCCAAGAGTTTTATGGCAAACGTGATGTAAACTCTGAGCAGGGGCCACAGATCAGCAGCTGAGCTTTCAAACACATTTTCTTCAAGGGCACTGTTTTCTGGCCATTGTAGCTACAGGGGGAGGGTGGCTGCTAATTTCTTTTCTAGAATCTCAAACTGAGCAGTCTTGACTCAAGTCTTTAATCACATCCAGGTAGACAGAATCACCTGTAGTGGTGGATTTGCCTGAGCCATTTATATTCAAGGTTGATTACTAGTAGGGTGTCATTTGCATTATCAGAGACTCAGCACTAATGAGACTCCTGGTTTTAGGCCTTAATTGGATTGCTTCACCACAGTCCCTTATTGATATTTGCATGCCACAGTTCATCATGATAAGTAATGAGAAGATTATTCACTGGAGGTATCCAATTGCAAACTCCATCTGTGAAGTGAAGGGAGCACTGTCCATGCTATGGTTCCCATGGGGGCTGACAGGGAACAGTGGCATGCAATGACAAACATACGCGGCCATTCATACAGAACATTACGTGCACTCTGTGCTCCTGTCAGAGTCTGACTACTGATTCACCTTTAGACCCTATATCAGCTCATGTTTACCATTTCACTAACAGGCAGTTGTTGTTTACTTGTTCTGTGCTATTATGGCTTCTACAAGAAATAAATTGCTACCATGCAAGCCCAAATTACGCAAACATCTGCCAGGAGGCAAGGTAAGGGGATTAAAAAGAATGTAGCTATCTTAGAGGGACATAATCCAAAAAGAGGCATTTGCAAAATAAAAGACCAGAGATTGGAGAGGCTTGGGTTTCTAATTTATTTCATTTGATGAAAGGAAGGACCTCCAATCCAAAGCCAGACAGTGAAAAACATCAACAAAGCCATCAATCACGCTCACAGAAGGCCTCACAGCATTGTTTGAATTTATATATTTTCCACTACAAAACAGAACCAACAGCTCCCTATAAACATGTCAATAAAGCTGTGGGACAGAACCTTTGACTCATTAAGGCAGATAATGAAAGAAAACCTGCTCATCAAGAACGCATTTGTCTAAAAATGAAAACGGCAAAACGTTTATGGAACGCTGTACAGATGGTGCGTTTCCTGTGGGCTTCAGAGCGTGGAAGCACTTTGGCTAAGGTTCAGAAAAATAACTTTCTGTCATTAGAAATTGTCAATTAGCTCGCAGATAGCTGTGCATCGGCGTAGCAAATGTTGTTTTTCAAAATTATCTTCATATTGTGCATCCGCACATGCCGTGACTCGTATCTGTAGATGTTTTTCCATGGAGATCATTCACCTTGTTATCCATTTTTCATAAACCTTTGTGGGACAACAGCAAAAACAAAAAAAAGAAAGGAAGAAAAAAAGAGAGAGAGTGAAACGCTATTGAATCAATGAGAAAGCTGCTCATTCTTTATTCTTACTTTTCCTATAAGCTTCTTTTCTACACGGAAAATCTCGACTATTCATTTGTATCTGCAACATGAGACGTAGGATTTTGCATACATCCTGATTTGGATGCCATGCATGCACAGTGCTGTGACATTTTCTGAGGCTATAAATTTATCCAGTGAAATAAACCATGTGGCTATCTTCAAAGATTATAAGCAAAGCTAACTGATGGGGGAGAGAAATCCTGGCGAGTGCCGCCTCATCCCTGCTCTCAGGAACCCCCTGAGCTTCCACTGTGGACAACTCTGAGGTCCACGCTGCTGGTTTGGTGCAGTGTGAATCCCATTAAAAAACATTCCTCCCTGCTTGATAGTCAGCTCTCAGCAAAATAAAACATGGCTCATGACAGAACCACATATTGTTGTTCTTTTACTGATTTTCACACTTTCCCCAAATGCATTTCAGCACCCGGGGGTTTGATTTAATGGATGGATAGATAACATGGCTGTAATGAATTCATGTGTACATGAAAATCTGTCTCATTTAAATCAGGGGCCTTTTTCAGATTTATGTTGCATTGTGGTCTTAAAAGGACATCCTGTTTGAGGAGGGAAAGGCCAAAGTGTTTTGCTACAATATTTTCAAACCTCACCGTCATGTCAGACATGATATGGCTACATCTGCAACTGTCGAAGCGTTGGTCTCTTCTGGCCTGAACTGGGAGATGGGAATACGCCCAGAGCAGTATATGACACCTCAGTGAATCTCATTACCATAAAGCAGGGTAGAGAAAAAGCTGCACTTACGCAGCATGAAATATATAACAGTGTCCCCCAGCCAACTGTGCTGTCATAGCTCATGGTTGAGGCATAACAAGTGCCACAAATGAGCAAAAATGTTTTTGTTTTGGAAAATGAATCAGTACTGAAAATGTTTACACGAATCAGCACAGTCGCTTGCAGTGTTTACCTCCTTTGAAGGTGTTGTGAATGAATAAAAGCGGTGACAGCCTCCTGTCGTGCTCGCCGATGTGATGTCGACCACAGAGTGGTCACTGCAGCATAAACTTGGCTATGGCTCCCACAGCTTGGCCTCTCCTGCTTTATCTAATCACTCAGACATGGCCAGGCCTGAGGCATGCTGCCCTAACTCTACACTAGCTCCAGGCAAGGTTGAGGCAGAGGGTACATTGGCTAAAAGCACATCCACAATCATATCCCCGAGATTATCTACAGTAACACCCAGACATTCTCTGCACCTCTCATCTGTTTCCAGTGGTTAGTTTTATAATCAAAAGAAATGGACATTTTTTGTTGCAGAGTAAAATTTTGCTGAATGAAATATGAGATTTCCAGATTAGAGGTGCATAATGGATGAAATATGTAGCGAAGATCTGCTAATTCCGCTCATAACCAATATTAAATTATTCTGCTCATAACCTTGTTCATACAAGAGAAATAAAATCTCACTGAAACACACACAAATGAGATGATTTCAGGGAAATTTTACTTTGTAGTTTTACTACTCTTTATTTGCCCAAATATTTTACAATCCCTTTCGACTGGCCAAGTTTTGGCCAAGAGAACTAATAAAAACAAATGGAGAGGTAAAGTGATTTGCTATTACCCAGCAAAAGAAAAAACAGGTGATGGGTGATTATGTGGAGCAGCTACAAACTTCAGGTTGTATGTGAAAGTTCTTGTCGGACCGAGAGGCGGACTTTGCTTCTGTGCCCCGATGTGCCTCGCTGAGCTATAAACTCAGAGATATGTTGCATCAGTAATCTCCCCACCTTTCTTTGTGTCTTATTGGCTGCAGGTCTATTGAGGCATCAAAGCAGCAAGGGATCTCATAGAAAGGAGGCCTCCTCGGCACGCTTCCTCTGATGGTTTGGCAGATGCAGCACTTTCAAAGCATAAAGAAGTGGGCATGCATGAACGATGGTTGAAGGCGTCCAGAGGAGAACAGGCTGCCAACTGCAACTTCCTCTCGTGTTTTTGTTCTTCTCTGAAGTCAGTGGAGAAAATATTTTGGAAATGAAACTAATTGCATACTAACACTAATACTAACACTTTGTTAAGTGCTAAATGTGTAATAGTAAACAAATCCTTACAGTGAATTTCTTCTTTAGGGTTAATGAAAAGGATAAATCACATTCATTCTATATAAATGTGCAGGAACTGGCATCTATAATAGTTTATTTTATAAATCTCAGCCAAAGTGCAGCATTAATGTCCATGAAGACATGTAGCATAGTAAATATTAAAGCCTTTCACTTGTGCATTTTGATGCCTAAAGTGATAGAGACAAGAGCTAATATTGGCCATATTTCCACCATCAGTCTGTGTGGTGTAACACACAGCAGACTGATTCACTCTTTCACACCTGGCTGTCCATTGCATATTGACTCCTAATGTTCAAGAAAAGTAATATTCACAGATGTAGCAGCTTTTTTTTGTTCTCACTTCCAGTGGATCAAAGGAATATGCAGCCACACCTATTCACATTCAAGGCAAGAGTTAGTTGAGAAGATTCATATCAATCTAATATCAGCTCAATAGCATATGAAAATACCACAACCAGAACCTCGGAAATTTAAATCAATACAACAAACATAAGTATGTGAAACTTAAAAGTGAGCAGGTAAAGACAAGACTCCCTCCATAAAAGTATAACTTGGTTCTTAATAAGGATTAATTAATATGTTATAATGTATTGTTTTGTGACATTATGGCACAGTTAGTTACTGAGCCAGGCTAGTTGCCCCAGCTAGTTGCCCTTTTCCATTTTTTATGTAAAACTAAGCATCTGCAGCTTTGCATTTCCCCTTTAAACATTAACATGGTGTCAATCTTCTCATCTAACTCTCAACAAGAAAGCAAATGAGGCTATTTCTCAAAATAGTGACCTTCCATCCATCCATCCATCAACTTTCTATATCCCTGCAGGGTCACTGGGGGAGCTGGAGCCAATCCCAGCTGAAATTGGGTGAGGTCAGGGTACAAGTCGCCAGTCGATCACAATATATAGAGACATACACACACTCACGACTACAGACAATTTAGAGTCACCAATTAAGGTGCATGTCTTTGGACTGTTGTTCCCAGAAGGAACGCACACAGGCACAGGGAGAACATGCCAACTCCACACAGAAAGGCCCCAGGCTCAACCCCCGAACCTTCTGTGTGGCGACAGTGCTAACAACTGTGCCACCCCAAAATAGCAACCTGTATCCATCCATCCATTATCGATACCACTTATCCATCAGGGTCGTGGGGGGCTGAAGCCAATCCCAGCTGACATAGGGTGAGGGTGGGTTACAGCCTGGACGGGTCGCCAGTCTATCGCAGCGCTGACATACAGAGACAAACAACCATTCATGCTCACACTCAGGCCTACAGGCAATTCAGACTTACCATTTAACCTAAATGTACACGTCTTTGGACTGTGGGAGGAAGCAGGAGTATCCAGAGGGAACCCACGCAGACACAGGAAGAAACATGCAAACTACAAACTTACACAGAAAGGCCCCGGGACCAGGGTTCGAACCCAAAACCTTCTAGCTTTGAAGCAACTGTGTTAACTACCGTTCCAATCCAGAATAGCAACCTATTCCTCTGAATTTTAATAACAGTAGTTGCAAGGACAACAAGTTTAGGACAAATAGATCAATTCTGAGATTAATTTGGTGTTTTGATCTGCATCAATAATTTTGCAAGTTTAGCTCATGAACATCAAGCTGAAAGTACCACAATTATTTCAGCACCCAAAGCAGAGACTGTAATTAAACCCACACTGAAATATTTCTATCATTTGTGGTCTCTGCAGACAGAAAAGATTCCTGTGGCAAATTGTGTGCTGCCAAATACAGTATGTGGGGTCAGTCTCTCAGGCGTGTTTAGCTGAGCTGCCTTATCCCCTGTTCAATCTTGCCTTTTGTTTTCCTTCATGCAAATAAATGGAACAGTGCAGTCATCTGCAGAGGCGAGCAGAGCCCTCTTGACTGAGGAGGCCTTCGGGCTTCGTCAGGCTTTTCCAGCACGTTGTCATGGCAGTTCAGAGAGAGTGAGGGGGAACATTGCAGCCCAGTGCTGCTGCAGAATGACAATAGGAAAAGGGCTAGGGGAGGGGATTGCTAATGCAGAATGCCAATCATAGTAGTGTTCTTCTAATGTGCCGTATGAAAGACAGGTAATAGAAGCCTGAGGCCAAGATCCTCCTGAAGGACAAAGAAGTTATTAGGAGAGAAAGGCGGACAGAAGGGGATTGTGGTGGAGAAAATATGCATTAAACACACTGAAACTTATCAAACTTTTCCAAGAAAATCTGAAGAATAACACAAGTAGCTGTCTCATGGTTCCTAAGTATACTTGCAGAATTATATTTTCCTTTTTTGGTCAAGATCTGAGCACTGTCATTTATTCTTTTGTAATTACAAACATCCCCAACAGTGTGCTATTATTTCCCATATGATTGTTAATCCATACTGCGCAGGATTGGAATACATCACTGATTAGAAAGCAAAGCAGTGGGCATAATGATGCTTAATGATGCAGTTCAAATGTGCTGCCCTCAAGTTGAATTCAAGCTGTTAGATCAGAAAGTTTTACAGAGTTTGCGGGTGCCTTATAGTTCAACCATCTTATATGGCTTTATTTGCTCAAAGGCTGCAAGTTTAGAGGGATGAGGAACCTACCCAGGAGAGAGCAGTGAGGTCTTAATGAGTTACGTAACTTCCCCGGCACCGCACATCCTCTGATGTAGCACCAGCCCAAGGTTTTGGAGGACTTAAATGTAATCCACAGATGGAGGGAGATTTGCAGGTAGAGGCTGAAATTCTCATTTGATGGCTTTCTTTTTCCAAGTAGAGAGAGATGTCAGCAGTCTCCTTTGCACGATGACAGATGAAGACACCTGCTTCTGTGTTTGTTTTTGACCTCGAGTGTGAGTAGAAAGCAAAAAAAGAAAAGAAGTTAAAAAAAAAAGAAAAATATGTATATGTGTGTGTGTGTGTGTGTGTGTGTGTATATATATATATATATATATATACACACACACACACACACACANATCAGCTTCAAATCACCAAATTAAGCTTATGCTGAAACACTATAAATAGATTTAAAAACAGTAAGTACTAATACCACCCAGTGTTTATCGTTGTTTACTAATATTGTGTTTAGAAAACATACTTGTGTAACAGCTTGCATCTTTGTCACAATGTGAATGATAAAACGTAAAAAATGTGTAGGTTCACCCTCCACACGCAAAATGATATATTTAGACTGTCTTTCTGTTAGCTGCATTGAAAGGTGAGCCAGTCAGAATGCATATATGTACTGTATGTACACTACTGTAATGTGTGCAATATTTCTGTATTTAGCCTGTGATGTAGACACACACATATATATATGTGTATATATATATATATATATATATATATATATATATATATATATACATATATATACATATATATATATATATTATATATATGTGATCTGTTATAATATGTCAACAGCTCAAAGATCTGGTGAAAAGCGGCAGAAATGTACAGGTCCAAAATCAAGTCTGCTTATCGTCATTATCAATAATATTAAGATTTAAAGGATCTTTATACACACAAAACCTGCAAAAAATAGAACATCCTGTGCTGACTAATTTTTGTTTGCAAGTCATTGAGCAGATACATTTTCCCATGTGCAACAGACAATATGTATTCAATATGTATGCAAGTTACAATATAACAGCTACACACAACATGGGATGCGTAGACTAAACACTTTTTGGCATCTACTGTGTAAGAGATTTAAAAAACACAAATGAAAGGCAAAAATGGTTTATCATTGTGGATGTACAAGTAGTTATTTTAGTTCATAAGGACTCCAAAGAGTCAGGAATTTTAGTAGTATACAAGTATTTAAGGTTTAAAACAACTCAGTATGAAGTGTGAAATCTGAATTCTGTGAAAACAATTATAAACACACAAAATGAATACTTTAAAAAAGACATTCCAGAGTATATTTTGTCCCCCATATTACCATCTGGTCTTTTTTTTTCTCCCAGACTCAGAAGGTTGCCTCTTTGAAATCAGTTCAACAATTTCAGAGAATCTGCTAATGTGTGCCCACTTGGGATTTGTGCAGTTTTGAGGTAATTAGTGATTAATCTTGAAATTAGTTCAGATTATTCCATCCCCAGTGGATCCAAATAAATCTGTGTCTGAGTATCCTTAAAATAGCCTTTTTTTTTTTTCCCTACAGCCTTACTCACCAACACAGACAGACTGGCAGCACTGCAGCAGGTGAAGGGATTGGCACAATTCTTTCATTTGCAATTTTCTGACACCATTTCTGTGAAAATTGAATCCGACTTAATACTCAGAGGTCTGTATCATGGAATAAAATATGCAGACTTATGGATAAGTGAAGTGTTCTGATAAAATTCATTCTTGACAGAATGCTCATATCAATAGCACTAATACCTGTACACTGTAGCTCAATACCCTGGAGACGAGCACGGAGGAGCGCTTTTGTGCTTCTATTTAGGCTGCCACTAAAACTGTCCAAAAGTGTTTATTTTTTCATTTTCATTTTCAAAGGTGTTACAGGGTCTCCGTCATCAGGTTTAATAAATCATAACCTCTCAGGGATTATTCATACGGGGATGGTGTTAATGGAGGAGATGGAGAGTCTGTCTGAGGTGGAGTAGGCCTGCGAATGGACACCGAACTGAGGCATGCACCGCACGTTGGGCCTGCCAGGGAAAATAAAGTTCACCAGATCACAGTTCACTCTGGCCCTGTATGTAATCAGTCAGTGGTGGGGCCTGTCTGTCAAGTCCCTGACAGCTGCCTGTGCCGTTAAATGTGCAGAGATCAGTGGTCGTCAGAGCCCTTCGTGTGACAGCCTCTAAACGAGGACTTTAAATTAGTTCCATGGGTGGTGGAGCATTTCGTTGAGGTCCGCTCTATCCACACACACACACACACACACACACACACACACACACACACACACACA
>CM076649.1:193216-233628 GCA_038496675.1 Rachycentron canadum | reverse complement strand
ACACACACACACACCGCACCAGAAACCTCTATTTCCATCACCACCTCCCGTTCCTCTACTCCGACTGCCACTGCCAACCAGACACTGTGATTACATATCATTAATGGCTCTCTTCACCTGATATTCAGGTCTGTCTGTCACAGTGCTTCTCCTGTCCCACTGTGGTCAGTACACGCTCTGCTCACAGGAGATCCACAACTATTTCACTATCAAAAAGACAACAGCTGCTGTTGAACTGCATTGCGTGACACACAGAGAGGTATTTTTTACCTTACCAAGATGGATGAGGAGGACAAAATAATAGTGATAAAACTCAGCAGCACCACAAACTGCAGCCTCTAGAGTGAGGACAAAATTTATTCCAAATCTTTACAACAGAGATTCAACAAAAACTCAACATTCATAACCTTCGTGAGTTTAGCATTAAATGCAGGATGGCTGTTGTAGATTGCATTAGTTTTAACAGCTGGTAACCAAGGAAAGACTTGTTAAGAGCTTGGAAAAACAGCTACCAGAAGGGAACAAACCTGACTGGCCATACAGCTGGACCAGGAAACAAGTAACCACCTTAAATTTGGGTCTGGAAGAAGGTAACATCTATTGCCTTGAACTACATCAAGGCAGGAAGAAGGGCTTGAAGGTGGTGTAACACGGACCTTGCATCAATCACTGCTTCCCTAACGATTAAGTTGAGTCAGCCTTGTTAAGTCCAGCGGCAGGTCGAAAACCAAATCCGCAGGATGTCAATCCCCCTTCCCAGAGGATGAGGCTAAGGGATCAAGCACAGCAGAGCACCACAAAACCCATCCTACCACAAACTGCAACCGAGACTAAGACCTAGGGCTGAAAACCGATAATCAAGTGGCCAATATCATCAGCAGCTACGCAGCAGGAAAAGTTTAGCCATCAAAAATACAGTGCGGCAAAGAAGAGGAAGCTTTGGCCTTGGATAGAGCAAACCATCCCGGTAACCGTACAACAAGGTCTTGTGGTCAAGGAGGTGCACTGGCAGGAGCAAAACAAGTGCAGTGGAGGAAACTGAAAATGAAGGAGCCCCACAATACAAGCCATTTATGATGTCCTGCCATGTCAATAACCCCCATGTACCCCCAGCAACCTCCAGCAAACCTAAAGCACATCCACGTTGGCCGCAAGACACCGTACTTAAATATCCAGCAGCTACACTGGATAACGCGTGGACAAGCATCAACACCCTGCCTCCTCTGTCACCTTACCTCAAAACCTGTAAGTGAGTTTGTCCGTGAAGATGCAAAGCAAAGACCTGTGTCTTGAAACCAGAGGAGGTGAAAGAACGGCTCTGCTTTCCCTCTGTGACGTCCACAACCAACCTCAGACTCAACCTCATGCTTTGGTCCTTTGCTCTGGACCAGGTCGAAGACAGCAGCTGAATTGGCAGCCGAAGAAGAACAATTTGGCTGGAAAGCTATTGTTCTCCCTGTGAGCAGTGAGCAAATAATTAATTGCTTTTAAAAATGATAGTATAGTGATATAGTAATAATTCTGCTTTGATTCTTGGTTGTCTTTAGACATGTTCTTGTCTTGTTCTCAGGTCTCTCTTAGAAAAGACATTTTGATTTCAACAAGACCCGATTAGATAAAGTTATTTAAAAAATGCAATGTTGGAGCATGAACAAAAAAGGACAAAAACAAAAGAAATGGAAAAAAGGAAACCGTTACTTCCTTTTCTGTTCCCCTAGTTTCGAAACATAATTCATTTGTGACTGAATGGAGGATGAGAAACTAAGAGAGCATCTTTTCCTGTGACAAACCAGCAAGGCATTTTTAAGAGTGGATGCCCTGTTCACCATTAATCCTGTGCAAATTTCTTTAAAATCTAACCCCAAGTGGTCTCCATAATCTAGGATTACATCGCGTAGAAAAGGAAAAAGAGGCAATCAATCTTCTTTAAAGGTTTTAATCCTTTATGAAATAGACTGGATTATTTCCTTGGGTTAGGCTTTATGACCAGGATTTAATTCCCTTGGAGTTTCAGTGCCAGCTCTATGCATTTCCCTTCTCTCCCTGGCTCCCTCTTGCTCTCCGCCAGGGGATCCTTGATTTATAGATATCATTTGACCTGTTAAGGCAACAGTCTGCCAAAAGTCCAAGATTAAGTGCCAATGTCTGGGTTGACAGGGGTTCCTGCTGCTAATTTTACATGATCTATGGGGCTAATACCTGTTCTCCATCCACCCCTCTACGTTCTGTAGGGGGCCAGTGAAAAACTGCCTATACTTCAAACCATCAAACAATTATTAGAGTGAGTTCTGGCACTCGACTCAAAAACCTAAAAAGGGAATTTTAATCTACGTTACAGATGCCCTCTAACAATGACTTTGCAGGGAGATATAACAGGTGTACCTCCTCCACTGTTTCAAAGTGTCTCCTGTCTGCACATTCTTCAAACTGTCCCCGTGTATTTCTATGGACTGCCACAATCTACGTATGTGGAATCACTAAAATAAAGTGTAAGAGAGACTAGGTGAAAGAGAAAGATACTGTGTCCCAATTTCAGCACTATCTCCTTTGAAATCCACATATGAATACACAACACACTAATGAGTCGACAGGATTGTGCCGTTTTAGAGATGAGCATTTAGAGATGGAGCCAGACTTGGTGGACTCAACCAAAACCACAACTGTAAGTCACTTGTTTAATGGGCTTTTTCAGACTGTCCTTATTAAATTGGGAAACTCAGGACATGACATACAGTGGACCAATTAAAAAACCGCTGATGTCAATGAAGTTCATTGTTCTTGTTAGCAAGTTGCAGTATGTTAGTGAACTGTATCTGAAACGCACACCATTGCTGTATTTATATCTGTTAGGACGAGTAAATGAAAGATAATATACCTAAACTGTTTGAGACAGCTTGTGTTGTAAACTCTTGTCATGGAATAATCTGTAGGTTGTTCGAAAGCAGCATCCTGGAGGTTGACTTGGAAATTTGTACGATTGCGCCTGTTTTGGTCTCTGCAAAAGTATTGAACTAAATGTTCATTATTCATAGACATTTTATCACATAGTTTATACAGACTGTTATTTGGTTCTAACAGCCAGTGTGTTGACTGTGCAAATGTTAATATCTAGCTATGTTTGTGTGTCAGCACAGAAACTGACCCTTCTCAGACCCACCTTGAACTCTTCACCCCAGTTTCTTTCTTCTTCTTGCCTCTAATGTCTGTGCATTAGTAAAGTGGAGCCATTGCACCTCAGGATAGATGTAATTTTTTTTTTTCTCTCACGGTGAAGCAGTTTAAATACATGCATCTTCGCCACAATTTTATAACTCTGGTCAAATTTACAGTGATCTGCAGCGACCTACTCAGCTTTGCATTGACTTCATATTCAATTTCCCCTGACCCTAAAATTTGTTTTGTGTTGAGTTTGAAAAGTTTTAGTCTAAAGCTTCGTATGTTGCACCCTTCAAAGGAGACACTGTGTGACAACTACAGGCAGAGACAGTAAGAGAAGAGACAGGAGGTTTAAGAAGACTGGCACAAGTGAGGAGAAACAGGTAGGAAGTGATTTTTATCTTTTTCTCTCCTTGTAGACTTAAAACTCTAATAGCAGCACTATAGTAAATTCTGTATTCTGTGGTCTTTTTTTGCTATTTTCTTATGGATCAGTCCCAAAAAACAGAATAAAACTAAGCAGAGCACTGTAGAAATCTTGTAGCTAAATATGATACGACTGTACAGCTGGCAAATACACTAATTTGCCTCCAGCTTGTTCAGATGACACTAAATTTGTATTCGCTTTCTGTAGAGTATTTTGGCTTCTGGTTCATTTCGCACTATATACGACCACAAGGGATAGAACAGCAAAAGATCCTAAAAATAAGGAATGTATAATAAAATGATGATCTTCATAATGTATGAAAACTATAGCAAAAAGCAAAAAGCAAAAAAAAAAAAAAAAAGAAAAACTGAAGAAAGGAGGCAGCTGTTTTGTTGCAATGGGAGCCAGCACAGAAATTCAAAACCACCTTGACTAGATATAATTTACCCCCAAAATTGTCTAAGGGTGGGAAGCAGAAGTGCTTTGAAGAACTGAGGAGGATTTTCTCTCCTGCAAGACTTCTAAGGCATATTACACGTTGAGGCCATTAGCATTCCCACTCATTATACATGTATGTAGGGATCACTTCAAACTGCTGTATTAATCACGAACATGCTGCAGTATTGGAAAAGGAACACAGAAAAGTGTTGGTCAAAATATTAAAAAAACATCAGTAATCTTTCCCTGTTGTCTCATCTCCAGAGATATTACTCACACCTACGCTTAAAAGTCAGCTGTAATAATCACGAAACAAATTGCCCGGGTTAAACATCAAAAGCAAACTTGGGTGAATCATTTACATAATAGTTTTGCTTGAAAACAACTTCCAATGTTGCTGTGGGCTGCCACATAACCTTTCTGAAATGTGTGGGAAGGCTGATGGGAGTAAACACGATCATATTTGCTATCTTGATCCACACACGCACACACAAACACAAAAAGCTTGTTCAGCTCAACCTTTCTTTAAATTAGAACACACTTCCACGTCTTCAGATTGTATCCATCTATTTTCACAATCATGTTTACTAAAGACGTTAAATCAGATTGTGTGCGATGTTACCAGGCCTCTCAAGCCTCTCAACTTTGACAAACAAGCTTTAAAACTCAACTCTGACTAAGACGCTATCTAACACCAGAGACAACACCAGCAGAGACTGTATATAACAACGGATGTAGCCTCTGTTTTGAAGCTCAGAGTGGTCTGCGCCCCCCCCAGTTTGTGGCAAGGATGTGCTCACCCATCTGTCACTCTTAGCGCCAAAGTTCACCCTCAATTATGACGAACTTGAAGCCTTAATTAAATGTAAACAGGAGAAATTTGACATAACAATTCAACCCCTGTACAGTAGTCATGTTTATATTAGCTATTATTCCTGCTGCAGAGTTGGACATTTTAACATGGGAGTCTATGGGGATTGACTCAAGTGGCCATTTGAGGAACTGCAATTTTGGGCACCTTCATTTTTCAGGCCTGAAGGTTGCTGTTTGGACAACACATGGTTTGTAGATCTAAACCAAGTGGCAGCCCACCGTGACGTCACCCATTGGTTTGTGAACTGATGTTTTGAAGCCTCAAGTTCGTCATTTGGCTGTCGCCATGTTGTTTTTTTGTTCCCTTCATCAAAGGGGGTGGACTGTGGGGCTAAGGACTGTGTGCAGAAGGGGTAATGATGCTGGACAGACAAAGACAGTGGATATATATTATATATATATATAGCAGTATGTAAAACAGAATAACAAAATCATTTAGCAATTTAATCATGCAGGTAGTTCCTTTTATTTTGAGTGACACTTTAATGAGAGGTTAAAGGCAAGAAATTTTTGCTTAAACTTAGTTCACTTTTCAACATGACGAAAATAAAGGTGTCCAATTTGTGTTGCTGTCATTTATTTATTTTGTAAGGGAGGAATCTGTCATTGAAGTAATTCATTTCCACAAACTGTATCATCTATACAGAGTTCATGCTCCTGTGATAGCTGCCTGAGGAGTTACAGACTGCTGTAAATTAATGAAGAATTTAGTTTGATTGAGCACCAGTTTTACAGAAGTAATCTGTCAATATAATGTATACGTATGAGGAATGATGTTTAATTTAAATGGTCAACTGAGCCAAAGCATCTGAAACAAAAGATAAAAGTACACATTTCTGCATGCCTCACATCTTTTCACCAGAGATAAATAAGAACGATTCACATTATTTATTCTGTCTTCCCATGACAATAGCACCTTAGAAAAACACTGATGCATAATGTTAATGACTTGCTGTAAATCCATTAAAATCTCTTCAGAACAACGGGGCTCTTTTATTTTTATGAAAATCCAGTGGGCCTATCTCTAAAGAGCATATTGAAGAAAAGCTGTCACACACTGGGACCACAGGGAATGGCTGCAGTGTATTTACATAGCTCCATGCTGCCATATCCGCTTTTTAATGATGGCTATATAGAACAGCAGATCCATCTCTGCCACAACAAGTCTTTACAAACAGAGCCACGCATATATTTTTATTTACACCCACACACATGAAGATCCTCTGACCTAATGTCAGATCTGTTATGTGAGGTTAAGGTACTGACTTTCAGCTTTAATTTGTAGGATGCCTCGATTAATATTGGTCAAACAATGTAGGAACTGCAGCAGTTCTCATACAAAACTAACTCTAATATTGGCTGTTCAAATATTTCTTGGGCAAATGTAAATTTACTTGTCAAAGAGCTGAAAAATATGTTAAGAATGTTTGCAGTAATTTTCTGATCTTGTCTATCGGTGTGAGAGGCCAAAAAGGTGTGAATACCAGTAAATGATGATCATATAAAATCAGAATATGCCACAGCAAAAATAATAAGGGTGCTGAAATCAATCTTTGTAAAGAGAAAAGTAAAGCTAAAGAAACTTTAAAAAGAAATTTGTAGAGTTTTGGAACAAGGTGTCTTGATATGACAAACTATTCCAAATTGATGAAAAGGTGGAGAAGCAGAGAAAAAGGAATAGATTGTGATTTGAGGCAGATCTGTCAGACGTACTGGCTGTGATTCGGCTTGGCCATGTAGACTGCCAGTAGATCATCGGGTTCACTTGTGTGTTTATTGATGTCATCACTGCTGACGGCAGGAGGATGAATGCAGAAAAATACAAAGACCTTATTTAAACGGCGGTTTAAAAAAAAAAAAATGCATGACAGCTTCCTCTTGCAGCAGGACAATGATCCTCAATACACAGAATAAGCGACCAGCAACAGATGAGTTTTTAAAACTGTGCCAAAGTCGCCAGGTGGAGAACCTGAACGTGCATTTCATTTGCGAAACAACAGGGTGAAGACATTACCCAAAAACAAGCAACAAGTGAAGATGGCTGCAGTGCAGAGCTGGCATAGCATCACCAGCGCTGATACTGAGAGCCTGCTGATGTTTATGAGCTTTAGACCTCAGTAATTAACTGTATAATATGCATAATTAACATGGGCTATCTGGTTCATCTGATGTAAACACTCTTAAATTAAATCAGTGTTGGCACGAAGAGTTGGCAAACTTGTGTTTACGAGACACTGTAACTGAAAACATATTTTCTGTCTATTAGAATCAACAGAACAATTATCAGCAACTATATTAATAACTGATTAATCATTTAAGGAATTTTTCTTTGAAAATCCACTGCTTAGTCTCTCAAATTTTTTTTTTTTTTTTTTTTTGCTGCCCCTGATAGCAAACTGACATCTGGGGTGTTGAGCTAACAGATCGAGCTGTATGGAGATGTCAGTCTGGGCTCTAGGAAAAACTGTGATTGACATTTGACATTAAAAAGGCATGTCAATTAACTGAGGAAAAAAATCTGCAGATTAAGGTATGAAAATGAAAATCGTTGTTCTTTGCAGTCCTCAAGGACATGTACAGATCTATTAAATAAAGTATATTGATTTTATAAAATTATACATATAAGTAACTTCACTGCAAATCAGCAAAGACGAGTGCTGCACAGCGTAGACTCACTAAGAAAAGTACTTGTACTGGCCACATTTTGTTGTCGTTAACTTAGACATACTCTTCGACAGCTATTTGCAGTGACCTTTTTGTCATACAGTTTAAGTGTGTGTATTAAATGTTTCTGAAACATGAAAAATTTAAAGAAAAAAAAAAAACTTTCATCCACAGCCTAATTGGTTATAGTGTTAACACAGTAAATGTGAGTATATATGAGAGTGGAGAGTGTGAGAGAAGATCAAGAGCCCAGCTAGTCTGCTCTTGGACCCAATATCTCTGCAATGGAGACAGATTTCCAGACAAAATCCAGATTGAGCCTCGCTGGCTGGGGATCTCTTTGATATGAGAACAGGGCTAATCCCCCTAGTTCTGGCTGCTGCCATGTCTTCATCCTCCCAACCAGGTGCCCTTTCATTAACCTTTGACTCATACTAGCACTGTGTTTGAAGGAGCTGGTATTAAACTGGCTTATCCTAGATTGCTGCTGCTGCAGCAGTTAGAAGACTCGCTCTGTTTCTCACAGGTCTTTTAAGGTGCTGAATCGTACAACAGTAACATTATGTAACCCCCAGTTACCAGCTGGGCCCGGCTGCACTCCACTGCACCCTGTGTGACAGGGCAACAAACTGTTAAACTCAAATAACATGCCAGAGTCAGAGAAATACATCTCTCTTTATAAGTCTCATGAACTTGGCTGAATTCCTTGTTTTCCATCTCAACCATGAACAAAATCCTACAGTACAACAAACCTTTCGTTCTTTGCCATTTTCCTCTTTTTGCGCTATTTGGACACATTTTTAGAATCACATCTTCCTCACATTGTCTCCAGCTGTTAACATTGTAACGTCAGAGATAAAATGCAAACAATCAAGAAGTGTAAAACATTACATTTAACCAAACTGATTAAATGTTGGAAAAAATGCTTTTTATTTCTTTCTGACTCCTGATGATGGACCACTCAGGTGAAAATGGTGTATCCCAAAAGTATCTATCCCATCAATATGATTCAGTAATGCTGCAACTCAATGAACAGGATTATGTCATGGTTATATTGAATTATTGTTATATGTCTGGATAAACTAAACACAGATATTTCTTTTGTTATTTATTGGATTTTCCAGAAATGTTATTGCATGATATACATATGTACAAAGACATACATAGACATCATTCACAGTGTAAGGCTACATTTACAGTGACAGAGGATTTTATTTTTTTATCCATATCGCCCCGTCCTGCGCAGAACAATGCAGCTGACAAGATACTGTGAACACAGTCCATTTAAAACTCAGATTGAAATCTCTGAATACTCAAGATGCTTTTCTGAGTTTACAACCGCTTTACCCTCTGTATAACCCCACACATTCAAAAATGCATGTTTTTTTTTTCATCTTAGGTCACTGTTGTCTCAATAAATAATTTATTGTTATTACTGTGAGTAGATTTAGTACATTTACATCCAGTAAATCTCAAAGTGCACGTTTTCTCTTTGAATGTTTGATCTCAACGGACGCAAATAGATTTAGTCTCGTACAACAAGCACAATAACATCTATACAGTTTCTAATATACCAGGATATACTTAATTAAACTTAAAGTATCATACACTTCTTTAAACTATTACAAATAACTCAACATTTCTCACTTACACTTGGATAATATAAAAAAAAAATCAGGCAATAACCACACGTTATATTTTTATTTGTTTTTGTGCAATGTCCATTTCATTTTCCGGCAGCAGAGGCTAGAATTCAACTATGTACAATGTGATAAACCTTTCACACTATGGTGCTTCATTTGACACTTTTTTTGTTTTTTATTTGAATGCTACAAATGATTTTAGGCTGGCACTAAGAGGATAAAAGAGATTCGCACTTCTGATTTGAAAGGATTTAAACCGTTGCAGCAAAACACAAAATAGGTCAGAACCCTGTATAGGGCTTCACTGTGTAGTCAAACGTGTGACATTTAGTGCTTAAATATACAGTGTTTTTTTTTTTTTTTTTTTTACAGCCTAATTTTAAATTAAGCTGTTCTCATTTTTCTGTCGCCAGACAATGCAAAAGGTGACAGAAGTGACACTGCATCACATTAAGATTACATGTTAACCCGCAGTCACTTCCAAGCTGCCGTTCTGCTGCTAAAAACCTGATTTTATAACCGTGATGAAAAAAAATCACCAAACGCAGCTTGAAGACAATGGCTGGGCTGTGATCAGGTAGGTATTTAATTGTAAAAAGATCACTCAAAGAGAAAGTTAGTGACTGTGAATAAAAAGTGAATATTTATCTTATTTTGTCTCTCACACTGTGCACAGTCTCTGCCGATCACCTCTCTGCCACTCAGAGCAGAGCAGCCTCTTGTTAATGGGAAAATCCTGGAGAACCTGAGGTTTGTCTGAAAAGTCACTGGATTTGTTGCTAGGTGGTTATTTGGGGGAAAAAAAAAAGTTAAAGTTAAAGACCGAACATGAAAATTGTTTAGGCTCTGATGTAAATGCCCCCTCTGAAGTAATAACAATAGTTTGCGCCAATGGTTGAACTTCATCATGACTGCAACTCTGTCACTCACTCAGTCAGTTACAGACATTCATGAATGTAGCACTAGACCCGAGACCTTCTGTGAAAGTAGAGGATGTACTTGCAAAATAAGTCACGCACTACAGCAGCATCATCAACCTCAAGTATTAATTTTTGTCCATGTACCGTTCATTTCCTGCAATTCTTTGAGAATACTTAAACTCAACAATGAGTCAGACAGGAATCTGAAACCACAGCAGATGTGTATAATCAGCTGTTCACTTTGAAAAGGGAACAGAGTGGACATTGAGCACTGGTCCCTGAAATTACAATTTTGTTGTTCAATTATCCATGATGGCAAAGAATGATACATCTTGGCCACAGGCCCGTGTGGTCTGCGGCCTCCTGTGAGAGCTGCCTCCCCTTCACTTCTCTGCTGCTGGGAATCATACAATTGTATGCAAGTGCTCCGTGAATGACACACATCTGAGAATATTTACAATGATATAACATGTGAGATGACTGGTTTTGGATGAATTTCCTGCACAGTCAAATGATTTACCAAAATGGGGAATCATCAGTTCAGCATTAACAACCGGCTGTGCATGAAATTATGGCCATTAAGATAATAAGATCATAAATTTTGTTACACATTGTGACATGCATGTTAAAAAGGGCAGGGCCTGACTGTTTGGTGGCATTTTTGATAAACACAAAAACTTCAAGTGTGACTTGACCGTATTTGTTTTTTTATAGCAGCAGTTGGCAATTTCAAGCTACAGAAGAACAGGGTCCACAATGTCCTTTAATCTACACAAGAGAATGAATCTCCCCCTCCAGCTTTGAAACATTAGATACAGTCCTGTTCAACCCAACACAGAAACTGTTTCTGTACTGCTACACCTCTCAGGAGTAACTGTTGGGAGAGTGTGGAAGTAAATCCCTACCTAATGATTCAGGCTCATTTAAACCTTTAAAGTGGTGTTGTGTCAAAGTTTCCTAAATGGTTAGTGCCCCATATGTCAACCTGAACCCCACGTCACCATAATGACTCACCTCTGTGACTTCTAACACCAACCTAAGCTAAGCCCAGGCAGGAAGTAATGAAAACACCCAATTAATTGCATTGTGGCAAAACTCGGACCAAGTGTTTTTAGAGCTTGATCCATGCCGGGGCCAAAATCCCCTAGTATCAAGATTAAATATGTACCTGAATAAAGAAGAACGTGTTAATGCAGGTGTAAATTCTCTCTAAGAGCAGAGCGAAGGTGGGAGGTTGATTCAAATGAGGCAGTGCAAAGTATGTTGTAGGTATTTTTGGAAAATGTGTGTCAGACTTTCTGTTGCTCGGACAGTGGGGGCATTTAAATCAACACAAAAAAAAAGTTAACATTCGTGGGACTACTATAAATCGGCGTCCATTTATCTATAATTTTGTATGAGGCTTATATGTCTGCAGCCTCTGATGTGAGTGCAGTGTATACACGGCTGTTCATTGCGCTCACCTTCATTAGATCCATAGTAAATGACAACAGGCTGCTACAAAGTAACCCCATACAACACTGCCTCAGTGTCCTGCTGCATGTGGGAGATATTGGATTCTTTTTTAGCAAATGCATGTTTTCATGTCACATTTTACAGAATGATGGGCCCATTTATGATTTGAGATACAATAGAAATAAAACTGGAATAGCAGCAGATTAATGTGTTATTTTGAGCAGCCTCAATATTCTTTTATAACTTGTTTCTATCATCGTACAAGTTAAATAAAAGCCTGCACCATCTGCCTCTGGCTTCAGTGTTGAGCTGCTGTGCGTTTAGGTTGTGTCGCTCCGCACCACCCAGACGTCAGCATGATTTCTGGCACCATTTCCATTTGTTGAGCTGTTGTCGACATACATCGCTGGCACAGTTGTTACTAAGCGATGAGACTTGTAATGTGACTAGAGTTAATTTAATAATCACCACATGCTTCGATTTATATTCCACCTCAACCAGCTGTACTTCGTATTGCTGCACCTATATGAAGTAGGTGTGTTTGGAGAAGCCCACACACTATGTGCCCAAGACCTACCTGCGCTTGAGCTGACAGCTAAGATAAGGCCCTCAGTTGCAATCTGAAAGCTGTCTGCCAGATGATTTTTCATTCTTTTTCAATGGTGTATACATTATGTGAATATAGACTGTGTATGTCATATTTTTCATTTTGGATTGTTAAGGTTTAAGTTGTCTTGGGACAACATTGTATAAGTTGGTGGTGGTGGCAACACAGATGACAATAAAACTTAAATTCATACAGTTTGGCCACAAAGTTCACTAAAATTCATCTCTTCCTTTGCAGAGAAAGAGAATAAGCTGATAGCGTACAGCAACATCCTTTCCCTTGACCCACAATATGTTTGCTGACCAATGTGCCTGCTCCACCTACCCATTTGGTGCATTGAGATCTCATCAAAATGAGGTCAGGATTGAGATAATGAGGTAACACCAGGTGTAAATGCAAAGGACTCATAGGTGAATTGTAAAACAAATTGCTGGAGTAGACCTTTAAGTCTCACAAAGGTATCTTGAGGATTGAAGGATCCTGAAGGCTCCATATATCTCAAATACATGCACGTTTTCCTGCTGTAAAATGAGGAACAAATCAGTACAGTTGTGCATATCTGACCCACTAAGATTCAGAAATGATGATCGGGTTCAGGTCGGGCTCTGCCGTGTCGGCTGAACAATAGGAAGCTAAAGTACTTCCTAATTAGGATGCGACAAACTGCTAATGACATTGCCTAAAGTGTGCATATTAAAATTATCTACCTGTACTTTATATAAAACAATGCCCTTTGACAATCTTTTAAGGAGGCCACACGTGGACGAGGCAAGATGTGGCCACGGTAACAACAACTAAATGTCAATGAAAAAAAACTCAATGTCTCAGCTAAAATGAACAGTGTCAGGTTCGGGTCAGCTTTGGACAGAAATGTGTAGCACTCAAGCATCTGCACAAACTGCCTGTATCAGTGAAATTGGTGTTGATGAAGCTGCAGCACTAACATGATCATAGTCAGTCTGCCTCCAAGTATTACCACTCTGTCTTTCTCATAGATAGATGATCTTCCCTTTTCACGGTAGAGTTCAATAAGAAACGGCTGACTAACCCAGAGGCGACTCTGCACTCATCAACTCAACAGTCATTCTCTTTCTAACTCGCTTCCGCTCTCTCTGTGGGGGGGGGGGTTCAAATTAATTGGAATGAATTGCGTGTCATTTAAATTTTGTTCAAAGTTGATTTTTGGAAAAAGTGACAGCTGTAATGTTCACTGGCCAATATTCACACCATTAACTTGAAAGATATTTTGAATCTCACATTTAAAGACCTTTTAGTCCAAGAATTGACATTTTAGTTTGAAATGTGATTGTGCATGTATTTTGATTCAAGCGTTTCTTGACATATTCACACACATTTTTTAATATATCGGGCACCTTTTTATTTTCCGTCAATAGCGGGAAAGTGCTTATAAAGAGCTGGATGGGATTACATCCAGCCTGAGGTGGAGAGGCGGCTCTGAGGGCAAGGTTCATACACATGAACTGTTGCAGCTTGGAGAGGTGGAAAATGGCAACCAATCATAACTGTGAAATTGGCCGTGGATTTATTGTAGATAAATTTAAATCTTGCCATATGTGGTCAGGCCTCACTCTGATGAGAATGAGGGGAACTGATGTCCGTTTCTGCCTCCTGAACCTTCTCTGTGGCATCAGCGGCCACGGTAGCGTGGCAGCTTGTAAGAATCACCAGCACCTGTCCATCACTGCTCTGTTTCTGGAAGTCTGCTTCAAGCTACTGCCCAAAGGTTGTGTCTCCCCATGGGTGATTTTCACTCTGACAATAAGGAAGTGAGAATCTTTGTGAAAAAATGATGAGATGCTGGTGAGGCTGTGTGTGAACTGCTAATGTAACTTGTGAGCTTTCAGCTGACTGAAAGTGTTTATATTATCTTTTGATGCAGTGTAGAATTACATTCCTTCCTCAACTGTTAGTATGTGATGGAACATTTGTAACATCAATAAGATGTTTGTTGAGACAAATTATATTTTGTTAAGACAATTACATGGGAAAACTTGAAAGCAAGGATGTTCCGTGCAGCAAGCAAGTGTGCAATGTTTTGAAGATGAACATGTATTAAACTGTATTTTTCGTTTGCTCAAATGAAATTATTCTTTTTGTGACAATAATTTCTCTTTATCTTTTTCCGTCTCTCAAAATTGAGACACACACTTAATTTTATTGCTGAGAGCTGAGTTGTGGCTGTAAATGAAAATCAGGAAATGATAGCGACAATAGCATCCAGCAGCATTTAACAGAGAAGTCACTTCGTCTTTAGATAATAAAACCCACCCAAAATGAGCAGTGGATGTATTTTCTTCATCGTCTAGCACGCAGTGAATGACATGGGTATCCTGAATGTTTCAGCTCTGTAAAAACTTAAACTATGGCAGCAGTTATTGCTCTGCACCGTGGGACTGAGCAGCATCTGTACTTTCACATTGGCTGTGTCTGCCATCTGCTCCTTCATCTCCTGTGATCAGTTTTTTTTTTTTTTTTAATGCTCAGCCTCAGGCTAGATGTTTCAATGCAGACTCCTCATCAAGACAGAGTGACAATTTTGGGGGCATAAAAGTGAATGAGGGCGGCACTAGAAGTATACCTTGCGCTGACTCAAGTCAAAAAGTTGCATTATGGCTCTGCGTAGATTGACTAATGCTGCTCCGGAGTACTGTGTGTTTATACAGTTCATTTTCATTTTTCTTATTTGTTTGTTTTGGTTTTTCATCTCTGTTTTCTTTTATGACACCTTTAACTTTCTGGGAGGGAAAAGCAATAATTTGTTTTGCCTGTGTATGTGTGCGCGTGTGTGTGTGTGGTTCAGTGCGAATGAAATCTCATAATGTCAAAACAAAATCCAGATATTATGATATGATATGATACGATATAGCTACTTGACTGAAAATATATGTTGCCGCTGTTTGGTCAAGATAAACTGTTTTCCACAAATAAAATTTATCAAAGCAAAAGCAAAGCTCGCCGCAGTGAATACACACATTTAAACTATAAATATCCACAACTGCACAATTGTTGTTAGATCTCAAAGCTACTATCTGCATAAATATTTCAAATAAATACAAATAAAAATGATCTGTGACACAGCTCAAATGTTTCCAGGGACAATTTCTGATTGATAAAGAAGGGGATCTGTGGTTTTTCAGACATGTATTGATCATTTTACCTTCTCTCATTGATTATATATATTGGGAAAATGCTTGTTTCCAGCATGTGATGCTAGCAGAAGTCGCCCAGTACACTGTTCCTGGACACTGAAGTCACTGTGACTGCATCTAATGCCACTAAAAGACGGAGCTGAATTGATGAAGGGCACAAGTTCAAACTAAAAGCAGGCTGTTCAGTCACTCTTTGAACTTGCTAAGCCACTCTTTGTATTACTACACAACACCATCACATGGTGTTAAACTAAAGGACAGAACTGCAGATCCGATTCCCCTGTCACATGAAGATCCCATGAGCTCTGCAGGGGAAGATGGACATATAATTATTATACACATTTATTTATTTATTTGATGAAGTTTGGCCAGTGACTTGACATTTGAAAAAAGTGCACACACCCATTCTCAGAGGATCAATTTGAAGGAAGCAGAGGGTTGCAGTGTGACGTCCTGACAGGCTTAATGCCTGTGAGAAGTGACAAACAACATTCACACAAGTGCTCTGAGGGGCTGACAGTTTCTCTGCCTGACATTTATCCATCCCACCTAATTGCAAGCATTTCAGTGGGGCATACACCCTTATTCTGTTTCAAGACAACAGCTGACATGTCTGTGGGTTGTGACCAATAATGTGACAACCATTTAAACCTCAAAGCATATGAGCCTTTTCCAGTATGACATGGACGATTTATCAGACTAATTCAGATGTCATGGTCACAGTAATCAAACAAAAAAAGTAGAAGAAACAAGTGAATGTGCTGTCATTAAAACAGCAACACTCTCTGCTGTATCTAGTGGGCTCTATGCTTGGCAGAAGAGGAAGCCTTTAAAAAGTGAACTGTATTTTAATCTCTTTTGAAAATCTTTCCCTCTGGCACAGAAATCCTCTCCATGCTCTTTCCTATCGTCTCTGCTTCAGTGGGGCATATGATGGGAGAGGTTTCAGCAGTGTCCCAAGGTAGCCGATCTTTGAGAGATGACAGGCCACAAGTTCCATTTTTATTATGATTTATTCGAGCCAGACACTTTTCTGTAATGGAAATTCATTTGAATCAACGCCCCTTCGCAGAGTCAAGAGCCTTACTGGCCATCTGTGAGCCAGGAGACACGGAGACCGGCACCATTTGGCAAAATGAAAGAAACCGTTTTTAATACAAACATTCGCTAAGCATTAAGATGTGAGAACAGGTCTCAAGGCCCACTTCCCACACTGCTGTTTACTTCCTTACCACCTTTTCTGACCAGTTAGAATAAGACTAGAAATCTCAGCGCCACTCATTTGTCAAAATGTAGCATTTATCGCAGTGTTATTGTTGTTGTTTTACGGTAAAACAATGTTTTCTATTCTTTCCCCCATGCAATGAGCTTATGTCAGAGTATTAGTGGGTTGACAGAATGACATATGAGCTACATCACCTCTAGAGAGCAAAAGCTATTGAAAGAGACTTGTACAGTGAAATCTTAGATCTTTTAGCTTTTGTTTAAGATTAGCAAAAGTGCTTGGAGGATACATCTGTCAGACAAGGAGAATATACCAGTGGCACCAGCAGTGCGTGACTAAAATGGTTCTTGCAGATTTTAGATTCTTCAAACCTTCATAGTAAAGAATGAGATATAGGAAATGAGACACTGCAGCATAGAGAGCAGTAAAGGTCAAAGTGTTGAAATACACATTTCATCATGGTGAATAAATACATTTTGTGACATGTTTTTAAGGCTAAAAAGTGCAAGATTTTCACAAGTCTCAAAAACTCCATATCTGTTCTTTTTATAGTCAGCATTTAACAATTGAATATATTTGCACTCTGTTCATTGTTGGTGGCAGAGTCATTCCAGCAGGCACGAGGGATTCACAGGAAAAGAATGCGACATGTAGGGCAGAATCATTTCATGTCATTGTTAAGAGCCTCACTCTTTGCCACAGTCATTTAAGAGCTCTATTATGTTTCTGCAACGTGAACATTTCCTACTTCAACTGGTGGTTTCACCAGACAGAGTGGCTGAGGCAGTCAACAGCAAATGTAACATAGTTAGTTACATGGAATATTGGTTGGCTTGTCCACTAAACCACACATGGTCATTTTGGACCATTTTTTTGACACAGGATCAGTTTTTATTAGCGCAAGGAGTAACAGAAGAGGAAGGAGCAGCAAAAGTGAGCTGTTAGATGAAGGTGACATCCAGACATCCAGCTCCCCAGCAAGGTAACCAACTTCAGAGCATCCTGCTGTTGTGGAAAACCACTCACACGGCATGCAGCATGAAATCGAATCACAGGAGCAATTATTTTTGATTGACCTCTTTATTAAAAAACAGCATGAGTTTGTTTGGCTGTGCTGTAAACGGATGCATCTGTTGCACTGCTGTTGTATTTCTGACAACGTAGCTGCTCAAGGATCTGTTTGCTGTCCATGTAATTCAGGGACTAGTTATCTGCAGTCATAAACAAGGACAAAACTCCAAATGGTTATTACTTTAAATACAGTGACTGAAGATTAATGCTCATGTTATTTGGCCCAGTCCCAGCTTTCTGACATTATTCGTGGCAGAGAGATCACAGATCGTTTCTGAGGGAAAATATTTAGGAAGCATTTTATTGATCTCTTAGTCGGACCAACCGCATTATTTATGATAAACTAAACTTGAACCGATAATGGTAGAGGATCTGAAGACTCCTCACAGCTGTGCCGTGCAAAGGAACATGTGCAGTAAGTGAAATGTATGTGCCAGACAAACCCACACAGTGACTTACACTGAATGCTGGTCTGAGCTAAAAAGGATGGATGTTTGAAAATGTGATTACTTTAAATTTAACCACTCTGTCATGGCCGACAGCTGCTCCATCCTCCTCTGCCTCCACTTCTCCTGCTCACCTATTCTAGCACTTGTATCAGTCTGTTTTGTGTGTTTTACTTATCGTTTCCCATTCTGTCATGTCCTGTCGCACCTAACTTGTCCATTAGCCACCTGTCCACTACCTATCATCAATTAGCCTACCCAATACAAGAAACCTCAGTAGCACATTAGTTCATCATGCTGCATTACATTTACAGAATTAGATCCACTCCTCCGCCTGGTTCCAATTCTGATAATAGCATCAGAAATGCCTCCGGTACTGCTTAAAATACTGGAATGGAAGTCAGCAAGCAATCCGGTCTATGCACCAATCTGACACCATGAAATGTATTGATAAAGGTAATAGTTTCATCCCCAGATAAAACAGCAGTCTTCCCAGAAATCAATTCTTCTTCATTGCTCTAAAACAGCAGCCTGCACTGGAAGTTGCAATGCGCTACCGCTTGTAGGTACTTTCACAAAGCAGCGAAGAAGAACAGTGTAAAGTTAGCTATTGGCAGGGGTCTCTGATAGGCTGACTGGACCAAATAATAACCTATAAATTATTGAGAATTATTACATTTTGATGCAGGGTTTCTGTCTTAACCGGCGCAGCTTCACTAGCCTTTACGGCACTGATCACATGACACTCCTCAGCCAATCGTTGCAACCCCAGTCCGTACATGAGACACACACACAGTAAGAAGACAAGCGACAGTAGGAGAAGTAAGGTAGGGAACCTCAGCATATGACAGCTCGATGATGACTCTGTCCCAAGCCTTTTTTAATCCATAAGTGGATGATCATGGTAAGTGTGATCACTATGAGCTATTCCCACTGTAAAAAGAGAGACTGTGTCAGTCATGTATCAGTTTAGGTTTAACCTGAGCCTTGCCATGCAATGACAGTAACCACATAGGCTACATTCATACAGGTTTAGTGGTATAAAGCTGTTCATTTTTCTTTTTTTAACCAGTAAAAAAAAATAAAAAATAAAAAAAGGGATCAGAATACCTCTATCATAAATTCCAACTTTCAAACTCGATGGCTACAGTTTATTTAATAAAAGCTTCAAAATAAAAGCCCAATCTGATAAAATTATCGGGGTTATTTCTTTTCTGAAAGCTCCCTTCAGAGCCACTTGATAATATCATAAAACTGCTTTCACGGGCTGAATAGTACTACTTATACTGAACGAACTATACTTCTTGTTTAAAATCAGTGGAGAGCACCTTAAAATACAAGTGTTCCTTTGTGGATAACAATATGGGAGGTGTACAAATCAGATTTACAATAGGCTACTGCTAAATTTTTTTTTGGAAACATATGCATTGTGAAAGAGGAAGAATTAAGTGTCTATTTTTAAAATAACGGAGGTGCTCAGTTGAACCACAAAGCTGAGCCCAAATATGGCACTTGTGTTCTGCACCATTTCAGGCCCTCAGGTGCTGTCTGTGTCAGTGTCCACAGAGTCTGGATTCAGTGTCAGCGGCAGTGAGACATCAGCGCTCATGGCCATCGTAAGCCTCTCCGTAAATGTCAAGTGCCAAAATGTGAACTCTAGGTGGCATAAAGAGGGACATCCCTTTAAAGAATGACTTTGTATAGATGTGACAAATGTATCATCACAGTGTCACAAGGTTCATCCATAATTCAGTGCTTGTGTGCTTGTTTGTGTATGTGTGTGTATGGGTATAAAAAAAAAAAAAAAAGAGCATGACGTGCCAAGGAAAGGAGACGTATGGAGGGAGACAAAGTGAGGCGGTGAGTAGAGTACAACCTGGACATGTTCCAGCAGTTATGGAGGACATATTTCATACTTGGATTCTGAACACTTCACTGTCGTTGTCGACGTAAAACTATTCCAGTGTGTACGCGTGTATGCGCGTGTTTTGCGCACATCCGTGCTTGTGTGTACGGCCAATGAGAGACGAATATTAAAGATGATTTCTGTCGCTCACAAACTGATGTTTTCCTGAGCGAGGGAGGAGGCGTTGTCTGCCAGCCCGGCTGAGCGTACGCTGTCATGTTCTTGACTGGGATGTCAATCACTCTCGCTGTATAAGTTCACTGTGCTCACTGACTGTCAGTGGAGCTCTGAGGAGACGTTCTTCATTTTCATTTTGTTTCTATTCCTGCCAAATACAGTGCAGTGGCATACAATAGACAGCAGAATTAAATTAGAACTGTATATAGTGTTATTAATTATAGCAGTTTTAATTTATGGTTCCTCTGAGCTGACACAAAGACAACAGGCCTCCTCAAAAAGCTCTGAGCAATTTCTCAATAACTTCTATTCAAAAAATATCAATTATAATTTCTCTATTTGATTGAGAGTCTGTGTATTCAGGCATATAAGCTTTCGCCCACATAAGCTGCAAACTAAATTACATGTTCAATACGCCAATAATACATATCACTCTTTTTGACAGTTTATGCAGTTTAAGTGGCAGAGGATATGAAAAGCAAATGATAGAGAAATACATGAATAAAACATTGGCATTTAGAAAACATATAGATAGGATGGATATGTCTTATGTAAATATGCAAAACAAATATCATTCCAGGATATATACATAAATGGAATCTTCTCTGAGACTAGGCAGCGAGAGGATATGCTTTGAGAATGGAAATCTCATTAGTATGATATCAAATAAAAGCAGTAATCTGGAGGGACTGGCACCGACACAGTGAGGGAGCACGAGACACAGAGGGAGAGTGAAATTTGTCTTTGAAGTCAATGCTATTCAGAGGAAATTTTGGGCTGTTTTCTTCCTGAAATGGCAGCATGCGTATTCTTGCAAAAAAACATTTGCTTCCAAGGTGCCGGATAAGGTGGCGGCAACATTGCGCTTGTTTCAGGTTGTAACCTGCAGCCATTGTGTTGTTCTTGTTTTGTTTCTATACCAAAATAAGACCTGTCACTTCTCCTTCTGAAGAAACAATGACACACTGTTCGCCACGACACACTTGATTCATCACACATGCGTTTTTCACATCAGGTGCAGCGCGCAACATATTAATGGGGAGGTGACAACAACCACAACAACGCTGCAGCATCCCTCATGAAATGTAATTGTTAAAGCATTATTCCAAATGAGTGTTTGACTAATGACAACTCATGTCAGCCATCAGATCTTTGTTTACCACCATGCTATCATTCATTCTATCACCGCAGCGGTCCAGTCTGTGGGGGTTTGATGAAATAACATGCAAATTATTTTTTTTGACATACAATCATAATTATGAACTGCATTTGCATGATGAGGATTTATATTTAATTGTCTCGGGGCCTTGTTCGCAAAATGTCCCGCTGATGACAAACCCATCTGACAAGTCGGGCTTAATGAGGTAAACTGTGGCAGTTAATCTGTACAAAAACATTTACACAAGATGAGTTCATGCAGATGAGCAGATTAGAATCAATAATTGCGTCAGATCAAACAAGTGATTACCAAAGAAATATCATTAGCTTTTTGGGGGTCATCTGTCTAAATTGATAGAGGACCACTTAGTAGCAGCAATGATGATGAAGATAGGACTTCAGTGTTTATACTTACGTGACTCAGATGTCTCCCAGCACCACTGCATATAAATAACCATGTCAGTCATGGACTTTTAAAGGCTGTGCAGCCTAAAATGTTAGCAAGTGGCTGTTTTGCGTTTCCGTGCCACTGTCCCTGCTTCAGATTCTTCTCTCTGTTTAAGTTTTTACTTTATGTGCTGTATTGTGGAAGCAATAGGTCTGAATCCATTTCATGTCTGTAAAATGTAATATGAGCACTCATATGTTTCCCAGCAGGACACAGAAAGGACATGAGATTTCCTGTTCAACCATCTCTTATAATGATTATTTCTCAGAGCAGTAAATTTAAAAAAAAAAAAAAAAAAAAAGGGGGTCCAGCTTGCTGTTGCGGTTGCTTCAGGACATTGCGTGGTCTTGTACAATGCATTATTCACCACGTTACAACCTTGACATGGATCTAAATGATGAGTGCATCTATTTATTTATTAATCAAAAATACTGTATACATCGAACTTCAATAAAAGGTTCCGTATCCATTTTTGAGACCAGCACTACATCATAATCATCGTCATCACCAGCACCAGCAGCCACCAGCCGCAGCCACATCATCCACTATGATATAAAAAGCCCAGAATGGGGCGTGTTGTCACAGCCCTTGATGGATTCAGGGGGCAACGCTGAATGTTGATCAAGGTGAGGCATGGAGGAGGCCCTGTTTGTCAGGGACCCGCCAGCATCCCCAGGCAATCTCCACAGTCAGGAGATGGAAAGAGCACTGCTCTGAAATCCATCATGTGCCACCTACGAATGAGCCTTGATAGAGAGGAGCCTCTGTCCCACATGTAACAACATGTGAGTGATTTCAGGGCTCATGACACAATTTCAGGAGGAATAATTAATTAATGGTGCATGTTTGCTGACACTGAATAACCTCCTCCTCCCAAAGAGAAAAAGGCTATGCACATAAATGTGTGTGGAAGTGTGTGACTCACAATACATTTTAGCTTCACGTTTGACCAGTGCTGCAACATGTCTAATGGTTGCTATAGGATATAATTCACACCTTAATAATTTAAGCAGTCAGATTGACGTTTCAGGGGAATTATTCACTCAGCAATCAACATTTCATCATAAATTCATTCTGTTTTGTGGTAAAATATTTACCACATTCACTTCTCCAGTAAGTTTTCTGCACTTGTTATGTGCACTTTGCCACAAAATCTGGGAGATGTTTCTCCAGTGTCTTGTACCGCTTTCTGTAGAGATAATGTGTAATTTCCTTTCTAGTAAAAACAAAATTTAGGCAGAACAAAAAAAAAAAAAAAAAAGGCAATAACATGACATTAGGAACTGCATGAGATCCAATTGCACCGACAGCATCTGTTGTAGCCCCTTTGCTCTTTATATGTAACAATAACATTTTGAGAATGATGTACGTACACTACAGCCCTTCCTCAAATAGAATATTTACAGCGCTCATAATCTGAGCTAAAACAACTGATCAATTTGTTCATGAAAATAGAATTATTCAGCAACGATTTGATCACTAATTAATCATTCCATTTTGTTCTAGAAAAAACACCAAATATCCCCTTGTTTCAGGTTGTTATGGTAACGTCTTTGGTTTGGGCCTGTTGGAGGAAGAAAACATTAAATTTGAAAGTTTTCCCTGGTTACTTTAAGAGATTCTGAAAGGCATTTTTGTTTATTTTTTAACATTTAACAGAGAAAATGATTAATTAATGAATTAAGAAAAACATTTACTATTAAGATAAGATAACCATTATTTATATGCTCGCTGTCATTCTCTTGAGTTTTTGTTGAAAAACTATAAGGTCATTTCCAAGTCAATAACCAGTGTTAGTGTGTTAAAATGCAATAACCATTTCTCGTGTTTCTTTTTTCTAAACTAATTTCCGATGCGTACATGAGGGTAACAAACTGTACTAACTACAACCTCAAAAATTACCACAATCCACAGCTTATGAAAACTGTCACATGGTAATAGATGATAGCGCCCGACCGTCACGTTCCATCACCTCTTCTATTAAGAATCCCCTTGTACAGAAAAATGAATCAAAATAAATTGAAATTACACAGAGAAACGTCTTCATAATTTTTATCGCAATTACTCTCATTAGATGCCACTTTGTCTGATTTATTTGCCATTTTTACGGATACTGCATCATAGTACTGTACAAAGATGTACATCCCAGCATATTAACAGTATAATGTTGCTATGTCGTTACATCACTGCATCGAATTAGTGAAGCAGCCTCAACTTTAATCGTGTGGAACAATTACAGAGCAGCACTGCACAATGCTCTGAAGTTATTGGTAATGTCACATTCCTCCCGTGTGTTCGATAAATGAATGTGGTTTGAGCGTTGAGGGAGAAGTTTAAGGAAGTGATTTTACCATAGTGAATTGAATTTTCTCCACAGAAGTCCACAGAAGAGAATCTCTCACCCTGCTCCAAGCTCTGATATCTACTAGGCAAGCGTGGTGTATTTCATCACCCTTTACATCCTCCTGTTGCATTTTAAACTCCAAACCCCTCCATCCGTCCAAAACGCAGCCAGCCTGCACACCTAAACGAAGACAGCCGGTGCAGGTCAGCAAAGCCAGGGCTAAGCGGCAGATGACAGGGCCTGTGAATATTCAGCACGATTACTGTATGTGAAATATCATGCAGATGGAACAAACCCAGATCAAAGCATGTAATTAACCATCAGAGGACAGTTTCCAGGGAGGGAGGAGAGCCAGAGATTAAGGAAGTGAGTGAGGACCGCGTCAATCATGGCTGCGTGAAAACCCAAACACTCTGCAGCTGCTTCATTTCCAGGTTTGTGTGGGCATTTGTGTGTGCAGGTACATCTGTGTGCATAATGTTATCTTGCAAACTTGGCTTGTTTTTAAATAGCTGGAGTATGTGAATCATTTTTCAATTCTCAATAGCAAATCAATTTTAAGGACCAAAATATTTTTCTCCTCAGTTATGAACTCTTGAATACGGTGCTGCTAAATTTCCCAGGTGAGCTGAGCAATGAATGACTCATTTCCTGCATTTAAAAATAAATAAATAAATAAAAATTCAACCTCCACACTCGCTTGGTTTGAAAGCATTAACTGGGAAGTGGGGGGGGTGGGTGTAAAAAGCGTGTCAAAATTGGGACTGATGCTCAAGGTTGAGGTTGTCAATAGAGTTAAAGCATTGTTAGGCAGAGGATGGGGGATGAGCTGGCCAGAAAAAGCATGAAGTCCAAACCATTGTCATGAAAGTCGTCTCCATTTCCCATGGGTCGCAGTGAGAGATAGAGATCTAAGAGGCAGCGCCTTGATAAAGATCACAGATTGACTGGGAAGCCTCCCCCAGGATTTAATTGAAGTCAATCCAAGTCACAACATCTTAGATCTAGGAGATGACCCTACAACACTCTATTTTTTATCAGTATACCACTCCTCCTCCTCATACTTTTATTTATTTATCTATTTAGTTTTTTTTAATTGAGATTCACAGTGACCATGAAATTAATGTGAATGTCATGCAGGACTCTCGATTGGCTGCGGCGCCCTGATTGATCCACCTCACCGGTAACTGGAAACTCAAGCAACAATAAATCTTTTTTGTGATTTTGTGCACTGTGATGAGTTTTGCTGTTCTGAGATTTCATGAGAACATAAGTTGCTGTTCTTACTTCTTGCTGCTCTCAAAAACAGAAAAAAAAAGAAATCGATGCAGAGGATGCCAGGCTGTCCAAAAATCTTGGAACCCACAATTCCTATAATGCACCTCGATAGCATTGTTTGTTATTCTGTGGTCATGTGATGTCAGTGTTACTGTAATTAACAGTTTCTGTCTTGTAATTAACTTTAATGTTGACACTGGTACACAGCAATTGTTTCCGAAGGTTTTCAAATCACAGCATCCCTCTGAAGTTATTTGTTTTTCCTTTGAAACCTTTAATAGCTCCAGCACGACTGTACATGTCTTTGTGTTTGTAATACACTGATGTAGGTATTTCCTTAAAAAGGTAGCATACAAACATAGTCAATGGTGCCTTGTTTTTAAAGAACGCAACATTAAAAATGAATAGCAAAAAAAAAAAAAACTCTTGTGGCACCCTTGGCACACCCTCAAGGCACCCCAGGGTTTTATGACATCCTTTTTAGCAAATACTGGTCTAGTAGCAACTAGTGTAAAGACTGGGTAGAAACTACTTGTCTTTTTGTGTAAAATAAATGGCATGGTCCTTACTGTTTTCTCAACTGATGGTGTCATTTGTAGTTTGTAGTATTTGCATTGTCACCTGTAACAATGGGCATCTTTAATCCTGTGTACAAACTCATTCATATAAGTTTTCCTGTCCCATTGGGTCCTACCACCTGTCTCTTTCTCAGGCTTTGAATCTGACAGTTATGCGTACTTCATCCAATGGCATTGTCACACAAAGTAAAGCCTGACAGTCATTCAGGCGTGTATTACTCCCTAATCTTGATTACCCGCTGAGCCCGCTCGGGCCGATCCGGCTCAGGTTCAAGTGCGTCTTTATGGTGGGACACAGCTACTGTTGTCTCTGAGCTGAGCTGTCAGGGTGGGACAAGGAGTCGGTGATTGATGCGTTTCCCAGAGTGGCGGATTGTTCCGCTGAGTTGCCTCACGCACCAATAATGACACATGATGGAAACCCCTGTCAGTGAGCCATGATTGGAAATGAAGATGGATAGTGTCTTGGATAGGAAGTGATTTTGTCGAGCAGGAAGTTAAGAACGTTTTTGTAGTGATAATAATCTTGCACAATAACCGCCCGCAGTGCAGCATTTTGAAGTACTGATGCCATAAACTCTAGATAACATGTTTTCATTTTGATATTTAAGTCCTTAATGTTTTCAACAGCTTTAAACATTTGTGACTAAGTCTATTTTTTTGTCATTGATTTGCTTGCATATTAAAAGCATTTACATTTAGATCGCACTTCCCTGTTTAAGAGATATACTGTAAAATAAAGCAGAAAAAAAGATCCTTTAAAATAGATCTATATGAGGAGAAAAGAAGGGATAGCAGTCTGAGGATTAATAAGCTTGCTTTAGGTTTAATACACCAGCCACAAACATGTTTTTATATTCACAGGATTAATAATGTTTTTCATCCTTAATGGATTACTTTTCAATCTGTGTTACACGCCTGTCACCGTCACACACATTTCTACCCATTATGAAAGCCCAGGAGCCTGAGGTGCTAATCATCATAGAGAGAGCTGATGCACAAAACAGCATCACACAGCAAGAAAGGATGAGATTCATTCAAAATATTTAATATTTTTAATGTCACACTGTTATCTAGCAGATGACACATCTGAGTGGGCAATTGTCTTAGGCTCACACTGCCGATTTCAGTGAAATGAATCATGGTGTGGCCACAGCTCACTGAGTAAAGCTGCGAGCACAGGCGGCAACTGCACTGTCGTTGGAAACCTGAGCTTGCGCCCTCCTCCTTCCCTTGGTTTACAGCTTTAGTCTCTTCACTTGAGCTGGGTGATTTTAATTTGTCAAAACTGTTTACCAGCATGCCTCCAAGGCTATTACTGGTGTGTCATGAGGGAGCAGATAGGTAATGAAAAGCATACAAATGGCAAATGAAAAAAGCATTGCTGAGAAGGAGAGAGGGGTTGGGTGGATAATGTAGGTGGATCATTCATGTAAAAGGAGGCCGGCAGTGATTTATTATTCCATCTTTTCTTGAGAATCAATTATGCTAAAATGCTAATCAGGGACATTATGAATTTCTCCATTTGTTATGAATAATTCAAATATTTATTGGTATGGGTAGACATCTCAAACAAGTTCGTCCTTAGTACAATGCATAACCTATGCAACCTAATGAGGTGATGTCTGATTGTCCTCTTTTCACGCACAGACAATGACTCACCTTTACCAAGTTCAATACTAATAAAAGGGCTGAAACGTCTGTCCTCAGATGCTTCAAACTAAATCCAACTCCACAAATAAACCCCTCACGCCACCCTCCCTCCCTCTGACCCTCCAGTGGCACAGAGCGCTGCAACCATGAGAGGGGTACAATATGCCAGGGAAGAGGAAGAGGAGTGCAGAGGAGGAGGAGGAGGAGGAGGAGACGTGTGACTGGCCAGAGAAGTAATGAGGCCACACAGACACAAGGATGACAAGGACACGTCTGGCTGGCTGTCGTCATTTAAGTCCCACAGAGCGGACCACCACACAGTCAACCCGCATTAATGTCACACTGGCCCATCATGGGGAATTAATTACACACCTGTTAATGACAGGCCACTGGAACACTTCCCTCTAATATCCATCTGGGTGCGATACCTGATCACTTGGTGTTATGGCAGTTGTTACTTCTCATAATCAAAACACACCAATGTGCCTGTGATCACGCTAACTACTGCAACATATGTCGTTTCTACAGATGCTTTTATCTGAAACGCCACAGTGGCATGACTGCATACATTTTCAGCATGGATGCTCCAGCAGGGACTCAAGCCCTTCATATGAACAGCAAAAGCACAACCATCTATCTACTGAGCTACACAGCAGGGATGTAGTACATGCAATGCCCATTTACACTGTCAATTTATGGTTTCTTATTTTACTGGTTGGTCTTCAAAATGTATGAAAACTTGAGCTGGCACCATGACTTTACTTGTCCTTTAAGGTCATCTTGCGCTCTGGTAAACGGATGCTTTCTGACATCTTGCCACTTTCTTTTCACTTCATTTAATTTACCATGCCAAACAATTAAAGGAGAAATTATAAAGAATTGTAAAATTCACTATTACTATAAAAGCAGCATTGACTGCTGTTACTTACCCCTTGCCAAGAGCTTCAGTCATTGTTGGGTTTGCAAGACTTCAGGGTAGCCTGAATGCTGCAGTGACTCTGTATCGGAACATGATTTGACAGTCCAACTGAGTCCGGGCTAACTGGTTAGCATGCTAACTTCAGGAAGAGAAGTGCAACTTCTGTGAATGAGTGAAGGAATTAAATTTAATGTTGAAATTGCAATGTTTCTCCTAGATTGGTAAGTAAACAGCCGTTAATGCTAACGGTGGCTATATAACAAAAGTAAAATTTATAAATAGTTTCTTTAATCAATTAACTGAAAAAAAAATGATAGCAGATTAATTGATAATCATGGTTAGTCGCCGCCATACTTGTTTTGTTTGCCCAAAAATTGCCATTAAATTTACAAATTTTATATATATAAAAAAAACACACAGAAGAACCAAGTTGTTAAATCACTTCAACAATTTCAATTGCTGCAACTAATGATTATTTTAAGCATGAGTTTCATCTGCAGATGGTTCCCTAGAATTGTTAATTAATTGTTTGGTCAATCAAATTTGACATATTGAGATTCTTTATTTTGCCCTGACCTAAGATATTAAGTTTGCAATGATTACAAACAGAAAAGAAGCTAGTTGATGGTTAATCTTATGAAGTCACTTAAACAATTAATCAATTACTTTACTTTACTTTATGGAGTCATCATTTCAGTTCTACGATTATCAAAATTTTTGGTTACTGATTTGATGTAGATTGGCAGAATAATTAACAAAATTTCATTTGATTACAAAGCAGCACATAGTTCAAATCCACAGTCCTCCTCTGTATCATATGGCGTATTCTGTATTAACCCTGTCAGCGTTGACCTATCAGAACCCTCTGGATGAGGCGAGAATAGCTGCCAAGCTACGTTTTGAGGAGGATTCAGTGAGTGAGTGCAGCAATGACATGCTAGTGTTAATTAGACAGCAGCAATCGAAGGATCGCTTGATCCAGTGCTCTGGCAGCCAACTGCAGCCTGGTAATCAGGTCACGCAGATTGATATGATAATCCCAGGGGCACAACATGAAAGGAAAGGCTAACTCTGCATTGGCAGGGTGAGAGCCACGGATGTGAGGGGAGATTTCCCTCTGAAGTCAGATTCATTCTCAGGCCTTGGAAGGCAAGTCAAGCACTGAGGAGAGAGACAGATAAGTTGAGGGAGAATAAGAGAGAGAAATCATTCCTGCTATATAGATAATAATCTTGGCTACTATGGAATTTCATTCAGTGGTAGGAAAAAAAAGCCCAGGCTTGAGGTGTACAAAAAAGGAGGTTCGATGGGACCCAATACATGTGACAGCGGATTGGGCAGCATTACAGCATCCTATCTTGTTCAGTGTGAAGCTGGTAGGGCTTAAGAACCAACAGTAAAAATAAGATGGTTCAGAAATTTTCATAGAAGTTTCTACAGAATAAGTTACATTAAAAAGAGTTCAGCAGGAGTATGTACCATTAAGGCTTAGTCCTACTGCAGAGACCCAGGTTCAAATCCAATCCATGGCGCGCGCTTCTCTCTCTCTCTCTCTCTCTCTCTCTCTCTCTCTCTCTCTCTCTCTCTCTCTCTCTCTCTCTGACTGTTGCTCACTCAGACATAAACCAAGTTTTCACAGGCTAAATAAATAATTCTGAAGGTACATAACTGTGAAATCACTGAGCTGTTATTTTCCAGTAACATATGAAGTGTACAGATATTGCATGTGAACACAGTCTGCAGTAATCTGATAAATGCAGGGGATGAGCACTGTTCACCTCATGTTAGGGGTTTTTCAGAAAGTGCAATATCCAAACTCCAATCTATTCTATTTTTAGCAAACAGAGGCTGTGCACATATGGAACACCCACCTATATATGTACACGATGAAGAGCACATGTCAGAGAGACCCCGTACAACTTTGATCTTGACGTGCATCCAGTTCACATGAAGGACCCAGTATGTTTCCCATATCAAAGACATTCTGTGCCTACATCAGAGCCTCGTTGTTTGCCAGACAACAGTCACTCATCAGCAATGCACTTTTCCTGACATTTGCAACCATATGCCATTACCAAAAATGCCTCAACTCTCCTGGAGTGACATTTAGGCCCTGAGTGAGATATACCACATCAACATTACACGCTGCAAATGGGGACCAATATCTATTCTGCTTTTATGTAAATGTTAAGAAAACACATAGTGGGTATCAAGTTGTAGAAATGAAGAAAAAAAAAAAGACACAAGAAAGTCTTTAATCTATTTATTCTATCCATTTTTAAATTCTACAGATACAAAAAGAATTATTTGACATTTTGGGCTAGCACAAATGAAGGAGATAAATTTCTGTGAGGGATAATTAAATTGTTCCTTTAAAATAAGCCAACAGACACACAGCCATGACATCTTACCAATTCTAATTATCCAGTTGTTTTGGGGAGCTAAACACCCAGCGCACAGCAACTTTTATAGTTGCATTGCTGGTCACCTGGTGAATGTGAACTTTCAAATTTATTTGACTTTTTGCTCTGCTTTGGTCTGAAACAACAGCAACAGTTCTAACAAACAATACCAGTCAAAAGTTTAAGAATACCTAAATTTTTTATTTGCTACTGAAATTTACATACAATGTCTCAGTGTTTCTGAAATTAAAGCAGAGAACAAATAAAATAACTAAAAAAAAAAAAAAAACTAGAATTACCATCTCAGGGTTGTTTGTCTCCACCACTGGTTTCAGGTTGTATCCTTGTTTATCCAAAATCATATACAAATATTAGCCATTTGTGAGAAATTATGAGTTCTTCTGTGAGTCCAAATGAACGTTTTTGCCAATTTTGAAGAAATTCCCTCAAGGTAAGAAATCACATTGACGAGGATGGGACAGACGGACGAAAAATAATTCCTGCACTGGCTGTGGTTTTTATATATAGACATAAAACTAAATCCCAAATTTGATCTAAAGTTTTGACTCATGAATTCATTCTTCTGTCCAGTTCATCGCATCGCAAGTTAGTGTGAACACTGCCGACTTGCGAGTCAACAAAAGTTGGGGCAGCTGTAGGAATTGCATTAACTTTCAAAAACAGATTTACACTGATTGCTGCAGGTAAATGATAATTAACAAATTTCTTAATCTGAACATTTATATGATTTACATGATTTATGAAGACCTAATTCTTTCTTATTAAACTTGGGCAGTTTACACTTACCTTTGTAGCAGCATAAGGCTAGTCACTGGACATTTACTGTTTCAATAAAAAGTGGAAAAATAGGGGTGTTGTACTGTGGCTTCATGCTACTGCAGTTGCGTTTTCTGATAATCAATCATTCAGCAAATATATATATATATATATATATATATATATATTCTAATATGTGAAGTGCACATTTAACCTCTAAATTAAAGTAGTAGTTATTTTTTGATGAGGAAAAAAATCTATTCTCCAGCTCCTATATCATTTCATTTCAGTGGCTAATGAGTCATCACCAGAGGAAAGAGATAAACAAGCTGCACATCGAACAAAATGTTCAACAAACGGACAGAGAGGAATGAGTAGGAAAGACACAGACAAAGCCGTTATCAGATGCATTCTAGACAGCATGTAACCCAACGGAGCAGCTTTTGCTTCAGAGAGGCTGCCTTGACCTTTTCAGTATTCATCACCAGATTGCATCTCCAGCCTCTAAACCAATCAGCACTGTGGAATTTCCGGGTCAGCGAAACAGCCTCAAAGTAAAGGTCAGTATGGAGCATCAAGGGTCCGCGATAACTTGGAGACAGTGCATGGCGAAGAGGTTTATCTACCTGGCAAATGACATATTACTTCACTGTGGCCTAAGTCCACTTTAGTCAGCTGCAGGACAACTGCTGGCTGCAGAGAGAGAGGAAAAAAAAAAAAAAAGCTTTTTATCCCAAAAACTGCTGGTTCGGAGGATGTCAGACTTAGCTCTTGTTGTATTGTTACATGTCGTGCAGGCTACAGAAAAAAGCCCCTTGTTTTTTGTGATGGATAGATTGATACCAAAAGTATTGTTAACGTGAGAAAAAACAAAGTACTAGGTAAATCTTTATTTAACTTACATTACAGCTTCAAACTGAGGCTGCAAACAAACTAGAAAATGGAAAAAAGTCTAAGTGGAAAATATTTTACATTTACAGGGAATATTTGTATTTTTTTTTTTTTTTTTATCTACTGCTAAACCAGGTTTCTTGCCAGGTGGTGGTAACTGTTGCTTGACAAGAGTTTTTGGCATTGCTGCCTTCGCAAGACAAGAGGATAAAATAGGTCCTCTGAGAAAAGCTACGTCTTCAGAAAAGATTAGAGGCTATAGAGAGAGTTAATATCAGAAAGTGAAAGGAGGGGGTGGGGCTAGCTGGTTAGTCTGCCATATTCAGTACAAGAAAAGAGTTAATAAAGACAGCTGTTGGCAAGTAAAAGAAAAAAGTTTTAATGCTGAACTTGCATCGACCATTTCATCTAGACTGGAAAGTAAACAGCTGTTAATGCCAATGAAACAGCAAAAGTACAAATAGTTACTTTAAGAATCTGATCCAGAGGATGGATTTCTAAATTGCCTCAGATTTACTCATGTAGTTCGTAGACTTTAAATAAAGATGGACAGAGAGACTCCTTGAAATCACCCACAGGTTTTTGCAGACCAGTTTCACAACAGAGTGGGCTATGTAGAACCTACACTTTTGTGCTTGTCAGTTTGTAGCAAGCATACGCTTACTCCCCCGTCACTCAAAGTGGCATGCCCTCAATTATGCAACTTTAAGTCTTGATAAAATTCAATAAAATCATATTAACACAACTTCAGTTGAAGCCTGCTGCTAGCCTAAATAACATCCCCTCCATGTGCAATAAGGCCACAGCTACAAATGTGATTGTTTCTGAAGGAAGAGTTGTGAAATAAGGCTTTAAAAACCAGAGGTGGTGACTCTTTAGCTCAACCCCTCCAGCATGGCTCCATCGATTTCCAGCAATAGGTGTCCATCTGGAGTCTCAAACTCCACCTCACAGATATAGAGATCAAAGCACTGACATCGGAGGGCAGATGAGAGAAAACATAGGCTAGACAGTGTTGTTGAATTTTATTCACCACTATTTCAGGTCACTCCAGGTTTAGAAGAGAGCTGTGCAATTATAAGCAGTGAAAAATAAATGCTAATATGCTAAATCCATCCATCCATCCATCCATAAGATGTACTTGCAATTCAAAAGATTTTTTTTTTTTTGTTTAATGAAAAAATATGAAAGGCAATAAAAGCAAGATTAAGTTCTATACCAGAGAAGGATAATTATGATCATTTTGTCAGATTGACAGTAAGTACAGCTACATGAAAAATATAAATAAAAAAAACTGCAATCAGCAGAGAACAGAAAAATACAAAGGCTTGACTAAACAGTACTCATTTTCCTCTTTACTATAAACACGTCACTTATCACAAATTTGCACCATAACAACCACAATTTCTAACTACTTTACAGGTTATTGTGAGTGGAGTTTGGTATTTAATTATAGTCATTATGCCACAGTGATTCAAAAAAGCTCAGTGGAAAACAAATGAAATCTTGTAGTCATTTACAGCATATGCTTGGCGTCTTTCTGTCACAGTAAAGCAGGCTGATAAAAATTTAAATCTTTTAGCAAGACTACCCAAGGGTCTGGAAAAAAAATTCCAGTCATTTCTTTTATACTGAGTCACAGCATGAGTGAACGGGCTGAGTATGGAGAACAGTGTGACGTTATGGTAACGTCAGAACAATTACAATTGAAAGGTAGTGAAAAAAAAAAAAAAAAAAACAAAACAAAAAAACTGTGAGTGTTGTCTATATTGTCTGTAACAAAGGCTTAGGGTTGATCATAAAATGAGGGAAGATTTTACTACTTTTCATGGTTCAGGTGCCCATAGTACAGGTGCATCTCAAAAAAATACAAGCACAAGGAAATATTTGTTTGTTTTCTCATAATTTAATTTAAAAAAGGCAACTTGTGTATTCTTATATGTGGAGTGAAATATTTCTTTGTCAGTTTGTCAGGTATTAAAGAAAATGTGTAATTTTTGCCCAAACCTTTGGATCCAACTGTAGGTACATAATAACTGCAGTGTAGTGCATGATGCTACTGGTGTTTAGATATGTAATAATATATGATATTTCAATTCTTAAATAATTCAGCAGAATTTGTAACACAGTTTTGTGGAATAAGAGTGATCTGGTCGGCCTATAAGTTTCAACCACAGTGATCTCAACTGGCAGGTTCAGCTGCATGCTGACTGACTGTCAGTGGCATATCTGAATTGTCACCTACAGACCTTTTCTCTCATTGTACATGAAAAGAAAACCAGACCAACTGCACATCTCAATGGCTATATGTACTTTTGTTGTATGTGCTGAGGGTTATCGGTCTCTTTCACAGACGGCCTGGATGTAAAGTCTATGTTTTTACTTTTCGATTTTGCTGCTACAGAGCTGGAGTGAATCATGATAGCACTGGGTATTTGAAAACTTGGAGCAGAGGTTCTGCCTCTGCCACAGACACTTTCTTAATGCGTCTCTGCTACCGCCTGGCACTAATGGTCAAGAGTGGCTAGTAATACTCTACTGCTGGATATTTAATCACCTAATCAATCTTACCTGTGACAAAGGCTCCTTAGCCACTCTTGGCAAGAACATCTCTGCCTGAAATCTCCACCACATTTCCCCACATCAATGGAATAGGAGAATAGGTGGAGAGGAGAAAAGACAGGAGGTGAGGGGGGAAGAGGAGGGGAGAAGAATGTGAAGACAGGAGGAGGAGGAGGGGGTGTTTAATCTACTGATTCAATTCATGCCAATGCCCGTCACTCTCCCTCTCTGTCAGGGAGGGCAAATGGAGCATGCAGCCCAAAACACCCAGACCAAATCGCATTTTCTCTCAACTTCTCAGTCTCTCTCTTGCATCTCTATGTCTATCTCTCACTCACTGTCTTTCAGCTTCTTTACCACATTTTCCTCTCTTTTCGTCACCCGCTCACTGACTGACTCCTTCTCCCCACATCCTTTAGCCCTGTGAAAACAAAGCCTTTGAATCCAGCATTTATCTGAAAGAATTTGTAACTCACAGAGTTTGTGTTTGCTGGTCTAGATCACTGTTTTGACACCCAGGCCTCTAAAACACAGCTGAAAAATGAGACGTCCAGACCCCTGAAGTTAACCTGCAAAAATTATCACCCACTCAATCCATTTATTACATTAATAATACATGTAATAGGTGATGGAGCCCAGCCAGTCAGACACATTTGTCTAACAAAAGTCAAGTGGGGAAATTTATTCTTAACCATCACCTGCACGTAATGGCACCTTGGACTGGAGGCACAGTTTAGCAGGAAGAGAACTGCATATTTCCAAAGGTTTGGTTTTGGTTTTTTTTTTCCTTCAGACATATATTAGACATTGGTTAAAATGAAATCAGAGCTGCAGTATCTTATAACAGGCCTTACATCCCAAGAGCTTTTACAGAAAAGATTTGCTTTTATTATGTCAACTTTTTGCTGTATTTTTATGTTGATAATTAGAAAATTTGAAGTTTGAAGTTTCAGTGAATTGTGTTTCTTTTCTGGTGATCAGTGCAAGATAGGCCAGGACGTTCTTTACTGGTGACATTTTTTATTTTATCGGACAGATCATAGGGAAGAGATAGGAAACAAGGGGAGAGACAGGGGAGTATGACATGCAACAGCAGTTTATGAGGCATGTGTTATGAGCATTTAGCCATAAAGGAACTCTGTGCACCTTTCTTTTAAAGCAACAGTTTGACATTGCTAGTGTTCGTGTTTGTCGCCGTTCCTGTCCAAGATGCAGTTAGGCGCATGACCCCCTATTCAACTATAATGTGTCATTCTTACAATGTCTTGGATTGGATAAATTGGATTAGAAATTTGATATGTATGAACTGGTGAGCTTCAGAAGCAATGTGATCAGATTTTCTTACCCTTGGACAGTCGCAAGTCTTAAAGTTTACCCCCATTTCCAGTCTTAAAGCTAAGCTAACCTAAGTTAATCAGATCAGCTGCTGGCTGAAGCTTCACATCTAGCGACCAAATATAAGATTGCTGATTGCTATCTTCTTATTTAACTCTCAGCAAGCACAAAAATATTAATACCCACAATGTCAAAATCTTACTTTAACATGTGGATTAGGCGTCTGTATGAACGCTCATCCAGACAGATGCATCATATTCTGTGTATTTGATAAAAAAAAAATCTTGAAATAAGTAGGTGAGCAAATATAAAAGCACTGATCGTATTCAATACAAACGTTAAGCACTGCACATCTCCTCCCTTCCTAATTTCTTGCAATTCAATTCATTCAATACTGATTGAAAAAAATTGTGATGTTGGGACGCAATGGGACTTTTATGATACACTGCTACTGATATTGCGTACAAGTACGCCTGCAAGGTTAAACATTTATTGTAAAATGTTACCCTCTTATTATGTATCTGCATAATTTACCTCAGGCTTTACTTCGTCTAATTGTTGACCAAGCCAGGGTGCTTTTACTGTGGTTCTGCACCTTGCACAGTGAGAAAGCTGGATATGCATTACAGTTGGATCACTCCCAAACGATACATAGTGTAGGATGAATTACACTGTAATATTTTTCTCGGCTCTTTAATTGTATTATTCATATACCGTAAACTCCCATGCTGCTGGAACAACTTTGAACAGAACGTCTGGCTTCATTTGTACCCAATACTCCTTGTAATAAGTCATTGAAATCGACAGTATGAAGGGTCAATGTAAAATTCAATATCAAAATCAGAGACAACATATAAATCTTACAGCACACATATAGTGTATAATTAGTAAAATATGTGTCTTATCTGCTTTGCGTTGCTGTGCTTGAGATGAAGCAGCTTTATTCATCCTCTTGCCAGCTTACTGAGTTGACACAGTAGCATACATGCCTTATGTTCTGTCTCTTTTTCTGTCCTCTTTTCATCTGTGCAGAGCCTAAGGCTGAGAGTGCCACTGTGCTGCTATAAGCTTTGTCAGCCTCACATGGGGCCTCTGGCTAGCCACGCCAGCTCTCTCTTCAGCGCTCTCATTTACACCCGGCATAATTAAGAGCTTCGACCCTAAAAAGCTGGTGACTCTTGTAGAAACAACTCCCAGAGGATTTTACAGTAAAGCTGCCAAAGCAGCTGAGGGAGTTAAGTCAGAAATAACAGCAAAAACTTTCAGTGAGTGAGACTTCCTGCTAAGTGGAATTACAGTTCATAGGAGAGCCAATGAGCATCAGCCAAAGACATACATGGGAGACATAATATTCCTATTACAACTGCTTGTTAGCAAGGCCATACAGCATTAGTGGAGGTGTTCTCTTTAAAGAAATTCAGAAATATCAATTCAGGACAAATATGCTAGATAGATAGAGCTATGATCAACTTTATAGTTTCTATTCCGCTTTCATTTTTATATCACTAGATCAATGTTTAATAAAAAGGTACTTAATAATCAACTCACCAGGAGCAGTTGAAAATGATAAATACATAATAAATGGATGCTAGAAACCAAAAGCACTTTGGGCACTTTGTGAAACAGACCATGACCCATTATTGAGCTCAACAATCCAAATTGTTGATGGGATTTAGTGAACATACTCTGCATTTGCTGATCTGATTGAATTAATTGCTTATTTTTAACACAGATAACTGGGACCTAGTCTTTTAAATGGTAAGGCTTGTGGGCTTCTCCCAGTCACGAGCGAAAACTTACAGACTGTTCCAGGAGGGACAAACCGGAAACCCACAACAGGTTGTTGGGGATGTCCTGGAACAAACCAGATCTGTGGCCCCACCTCACAACTTGGAGGACTTGAAGGACACTGGAAACCACAGTACATTAGGCAGGGTGCTCATAATGCCCTGGCTTGTTAATATATATATCACCTCATTGCTATAGAGATCTTTAAAGGGCAGACTACTTCCTGTTTGTTCCTAAACGTACACATAGGTGCTTGTACAGTGGTGAAGGTGGTGGCTACAAAAAGCCAGGTGAAATAAAATAAATGGCAAAAAGAGACTTTTAGGTGCCTACTTGCTGGGCGTTAGTCATTAGTTAGCTCTTTTATTGAGTCCATTATTACTTTGATCCCATCCGAGCAAATGTCTCAGACGCTTAGACAAATAAATTCAGGACAATTAGATGTCGGTACCAAGCTTCTTATTTAAGACTGGAGTGAACCTCACATTATGCATCCAATAACCCACAGGGTAATCAACAAGGCCTGTATTACTCACCAACATCCCTTATTATTGCATCAACAAGAGAGGCAGTACTAACTGTGGGATTACAGACAACTCATGTGTAATGTATACACAGCACGGCTGGCATGCAGGCTATACAATGTGCCGAATAATAACACACTCACATCTGTACACAGGCTGGAGAGATCCCCCGCATCGGAGATTAAAGAGGTGACCCTTATTTCCCGTAGGAGCACTTACATCCCGTCTCCCTCCACCCCCCAAAATCCCCACTGAATACATGATCATTGTTGAGACGGAGACCTGGAGGATTGGAGGTAAACATCCCAGAGAGAGAGGAAGAGAAGCTGGCTCCTCAGAGCTATTTTATCAACTTGATGGGAGGTGTTATTTCTTAAGCAGGCAGCCAATATCCGTGAGATCTGTCAAGGACGGGCACAGGATGGCGGAGGTGAGGCAGAAGACAACCCTAGACAGCATAATGTCCTTTGTGGATGCATATATGCATAAATACTTAAACACACACATGCGCACACATACACACCAATCTCAAAGTTTCTGCACAATTCAACAAAAAGAAGGATTAAATACCTCCATCCTGCGAACCCCATGTCATTACAAGGGGGGGATTTCATTCTGGATTGTGAATGGATGATCATATTCAAATTACAACATAAGAACGACTGAAAGGCAACCAATTACTGTCGACATTGCACTCTACCTTATTCTGTGCAGGTATCCCTGGGAGCAGAAATAAGAAACATGAGTCATTGTACTCCCCCACACAACTGTCTGCTGGGTTTGTCTTTTACCACGGACACATTTGCTTGTCACATTTCATTTGTGTCACTTTGCATCACATCGTCAAAGGAATGGCTAACTGTGAACATATATAAAATCTATTACTATTGAAAACATCAGACTGCATTTAAGTTGAATTTATTGGTGAGAGAAGTATTGAAGTCAAAGTGAAATCACATTAACTCATCCCTTTTGTAGTCTGAAATAATATGGACATACATATATATATATACATACATATATATATATACACACACACACACACACACACACACAGTGGTTGCTTCATCAGGTACAACTGTAGAAAGCAATAATGGTAATAATGTTGAGTTGTGATTGACACTGCCAACCTCATACACACACACACACACACCAATGTAAGAAATAAGATAAGGGTCTTTGCGAAAAAATCAGAAATGCTCCTTTTCGTCTCCGGCTGTCCACCCAAACTGCAACAACAAACATATTTTAGGAAATGTACAAAGCAACTGACTGACACCTCAGTGCACATCCAGAGTCTCATTTGTGGTTAAGTTCATACAAGAAAAAACACTTTGGTTAAGGTTAGGGAGACATGTTGTGTCTGATGTCACTGCAAATATTTTCAAAACCATAATAATTCTGTAGTCACTGCGATACTGGATATTTTGATGGAAAACCAATTTGTTGTCTGTGAACACAGTATTTTAATTTCTAAAGGTAAGGTTATGGGTCTTTTTAGCCAGTATTATCAAAGACAATCTCTCTCTCTCTCTCTCTCTCTCTCTCTCTCTCTCTCTCTCTCTCTCTCTCTCTCT